>JAOTRH010004757.1:0-23885 GCA_034768845.1 Heliamphora exappendiculata
CTACAATCATACCAATGGAATGTCCGGGTCCATTATGATTGTGAGCCTACCTATATAATCTATCAGAACCTTTGACCCAATCTTCTGTGGAGCACACACCGAATCAAATACTGGATAGAATATACGGACTATGCATTCATACATTACAAATATAAATATGAAACCATAAATGTAAAACCATCTCAAATGTTTCTCATTAACATGCCAGGGATCCAGAATAAAATATATAAAAAGCATGACTTTTCAGTATACATTCCTAACATAGCTATAAGTTGGAGGAGTGTCAAACAATTTTGTATTGTTGATTTCACTATAGAGGCCAAGTACTTGGCAGCTTATGAAGCAGCTAAGGAGTTCGTTTGGCTCAGGAACTTCTTATTGGATCTAGATGTGGTACCTTCAGTTCAATCGGCTATTACACTTTATTGTGATAATAGCAGAGCGGTTGCAAACTTGAAGGAGCCAAGATTCCACAAGAAAGAAAAGCACATTGAGCCTAAGTATCACCTGATATTAGAAATTGTACAGAGGGGTGATGCTGCTGTGATCAAGATTGCATCAGGAGATAACCATGGAGATCCTTTTACAAAGAGATTACCGGCAAAGACTTTTGATAGTTATGTAGAGGGCATTGGAGTCAAATGTATGGCAACATAGTTTTGAGTATAAATTGGAGATTGTTATGATTGGTATATTGAAAATCATATTTTTAGTATTTAATTTTATTATAATAAAATTATTTTATTTTATGAAAATCTTTATAAACAATGTGTGTATATCATTTTTTTAATGTTATGCATGGATATCCAATATTCTGTACAGTATTTAATCTGGCGTGTAGAGTACGTCTTGCATACGGAAGATCAGATTTTAGGTTCTTGCAGAATATAAGTTTTATATTCACAGTTTAGATGAAAATGAGAATACCATCGGTACGACACTAGCACAGATTTTTAGTAGGCTTGTCATGGTTAAGGGAACAAATAAAAGCGTCGTCTTTTGTTTCGACTCTCTCTGTCAGTACACTTTGTGTGTATTGAACGGGACATTTGGGATAATTAATTTTATACTGACTATATAAATTAATTCACACCCCAAGGTTATTATGAATAGTGCTTATCCTCTTAATCCTGAAATAATTATTAATTTGCGAATATTTAATATACGTTATTTTGATTCATTAGAGAGTGTGATCTTATATGGGTGTATATTCCCTGAGAATTAGATAGCGGTATTATTTACATGGTAAATATTAATTATTGAAGGAATCCACGTCTCGAAAGTTCGGGATTGATGATACCTCCTTAAGAAAACCTATAAGTTTTGACCAGGTCAAACCCTGCAGGTAGATTTAATTATCCGGCACTCAAATAAATTAAGCAGAAGGACTTAAAAAATATTAAGATGCCGATTAAATAAATTGTCAGTAATTAAATTTAATTGGTGGGTATTAAAAATCTTAACATTGAGAGAAATGATAAGCATTTAATAACAGGAGCTCAATGCAATATGGTCTTGAGATTATGGGTCAAAATGCAATTATAGTTCTTTAGTGATGTGAACTGTAATTTAGTATTTTACGAAAATTACAGAAATCATTGCTAATTTTTCATAATTGCATATACCGCTATGAGGTTTGCTTAATTGTGATAACTGCTAATACGTGTTTGTGTTCCACTAGAAGTCTTATTTATAATTACTTCCTAGATCCCTAGTGTAACATTATAAATACGTGGGTAGGCTGAAGCAGTTTCATAACTTGTCTTTCAAGACTAAAGCTGTCCAAGTTCTGCCGGTACGAGTTCTTGATAGATTGTGACACACCCTACATTCAAGAATTGTATAAGAGAATATAGTAGAAGATCTGACAAGAGTTTTAACTCGGTTTTAAATCGTAGTTGGGCGGGAGCAATGTAAGTTGGGCGGGAGCAATGTAAGAGTTTTAACTCGGTTTCAAATCCCGCTCACTACAAGGCCTTTTCCCAAGTAGTAAAGACCCTAGTAGAACTTCACAGTTAAGCGTGCTTGGGCGGGAGCAATGTAAGAATGGGTGACCCAGGAAGAACAAAATCGTGAGGGCTTTTGCCCAAAGCGGACAATATCGTTGCCATGTGAAGGGTCGGGGTGTTACAAATGGTATTAGAGACGACTCTCCTCCCCTCCGAGTGTGGGCCCCTGCCGTCTCGCGTGATATGTGGGTGGACTACTAAGTGGGTGGGTCAATAAGTACTGGCAGGCTACCGGAACTGGCACTATTCTGCACGGGGATGTGCAGCCCTTAGGGGGTAGATTGTGATATCCTAGTATCCCACATCGAAAAGGGAGATGGAGTTCCTGGGCTATAAAGGAAAAATCTTAGACCCTTACATTCAACGAGGCCTTTTCTTAAGTGGTAGAGACCCTAGCAGAACTCTGCAGTTAAGCGTGCTTGGGAAGGAGCAATGTAAGGATGGGTAGCCCCCTGGAAAGAACAAAACAGTGAGGGTTTTGCCCAAAGCAGATAATATTGTTTTCATGTGAAGGGTCGGGGTGTTACAACTAGAGTAACTCTAAGCTTGTAACACTTATGCAATAAAATCTTAATGGAATTCTTTTGTGTTACATGGTGTGTTCTTTGTTTTTAAGTAGATTGTGCAAACCCTAACGACTTGTGCACCTAAGAAACTCAAACTTAAACGAACAAATCAAGAAAGTAAAGTCCTTAATTTCTTTTCTTGTAGAAATGTCTGGACGAATAGGTAGAGGAGGACGAGGGATCCAACTTAAAACACCCGAAGTCCTTAATCAAGACCCACCTCGCTATGAAAACAACCAAGACCATGATTTGGGAGAACTAGCCCAAGCTCTCAGAATATTGGCAACCAACATGAACCCCACCCGCCACAAGTCCTTCACGACCGAGGCTAGTTATTACCTGAATTTTGGAGACAGAGGCCTCCCATTTTCAATGGAGACACCACCCCACGTCTAGCCGAAGGATAGCTAAGACAAATCAACAAGATAATGGACATCATAAATCTTGAACATGACAATGATAAGGTTGCACTGGCAACGCATCAGTTGGAAGGTGAAGCCAATTACTGGGAGATGACCAGAACTACTGTGGATGTAACGACCGTCACTTGGGCCTTTTTCGAAGAACTCTTTCTCCAGAAATATTTCCCTACCACCTCCAAGGAAGATATGGTTTAAGAATTTTTTAGTCTAAGGTAAGGAAAATTATCAGTGACTCAGTATGCTAACTGGTTCGATGAACTTAGTCATTTTGCACCAACCATAACTCTTGACGGAATTTTAAGAACAAGGAAATTCGAATGGGGATTGGAGCCCGCACTGAGAGGAAAAGTGATTGTCTTGCAGCTAGCCACATATGGACAAGTAGTGAAAATAGCCCTAGTAGGAAAAAGAGAGCTGAATGACTCCAAAAGAATTTGGCATCAGAATAAGAAGGGAGGACTAGCTAAGAAGGGACCGATCTGGAACAATAGAGGAGGAAATTCCCAGAAGCCCTATTCCCAACCTCCGTCGAAGTTTCAAACAAGAGGCACTGATATGAATGGAAAATGCTACAAGTGCGAAAAATAAGGACATCTAATCCGCGACTGTCCTCTATGGTCATCAGCTAACCCCAATGCACCCTCTAGTAACAACTCACAAGCCCCGTTCAATAAAACAAGACCTATCTATCAGCCCAAGCCAGGACAAGCAAGTGGCTTTAGTACAACTAAGATGCTTATAGCTCCATGAGTCTTCGCAATTCAAGAGGAGAAAGGATATGACCCCATAATCATTCAAGGAACCCTCATTCTTTCAACTTCCGGGGTACAAGTCTTATTTGATTATAGCGCTTCGCATTCTTTTTATATCTACTGCTTGTGTTACAACATTAAGTTTAGAACACGAACTCCCAAAATCTGCAATGAGTGTAGCGTCACCCTTAGGAGGAAATGCTTGAGTAGAACTTTTCTACAAATCTTGTGATATCGAAATCTCGAATCTCCGTCTAATGTGTTACTTTAGAGTTATCAAGATGACCAATTTTAATGTCATACTCGGCATAGACTAGCTATCTAGCCATCAGTTGGAGAAAAAAATGTCAAAATTATTTTTTTGCGAACGATTTTTGGTAAAAAAATTAACTAGACGGGCAAACGTCGAAACGGGCTCCAGATAAAACTTTTGACGTCGAACGATCAAAAATAAAACCCATACAACCAAAGTTAATTTAGAAGAATATATTTTTACCAGTCAAATCTTCAACTACGTTTTTAATTCCAAGTTGAAGCTCCCGTCAGACCTTCTACATTATTTTTTTGTGCGATTTCTAGATATAGTGTGGGCTATAATCCTCCGAGAACTTGTACTAGTAGAACTAGGACAGCTTTTGTGACTCCCTATCCTTCGGACACATCGGGACATACATAAGTATAGGTAAGAGAAATATTCTAGCCATTCATTCATATTTAAATATCATAAATAGTACATCATTAAGAGTTTAAAACTGATAAAAAGTACATAACGATTATAGTTTCTCCAACGGATTCAACAATATTTTATAATACGCTCGTGAAAACCGAACAAAAAGAATAAAAGGTAAAAACTCAATTCTTCAGCTAACATTGTCGAGGTCTGCTGGCTCCTGCCACTCACTCTGTTCTTCAATTCCGTCTTCTTCTTCGAGGGCGACTTTCTCAAAGAACTCAAAACACTCACATGTGGCACGAATGCCATGAGCTAAAGCATAAAAGCAAACTCCCTAAATCGTCTAATAAATTCAAAATAAAATATCCTGCAATACATATCGTATAATACCTAATACAATTTAAGGCTAAAGAGACATACAATTTAACTTTTTCAACAGGGTAAGCATATATAAGAACAATTGTGCGAGTGCGTGATGCAGATAAATGCAATGCAGATGCCCAACCCGACTTGTGTCCAAAAATAAAAATAAGAATTCCACTTTAGGACTTATTTATATTACTTATATGGACTTATTATCATTATTGCCACCTCAGGGATTTATTGTCATCACCGTGATGGAACTTGTTGTCATTGCCACCTCAGGAACTTATTGTCAATGCCGTGATGGACTTTATGTTATTGCCACCTCAGAAATTTATTGTTAATGCCGTGATTGGACTTTATATTACTGCCGCCTCGGGGACTTATTGTCAATACCGTGATGGGACTTTATATTATTGCCGCCTCAGGAACTTATTGTCATTGTCGTGATTGGACTTTATATTATTGCCACATTAAAAATTAGAATGCTCACTTAGTATCAACCCAAGGTTTAAATTACCAAAACTAGAGTGCTAGTGACAAACCCGTGGTGCCCAACAGTATTCATAAATAACAAATCTTTCTTTTGAAACACCAGAGACACACCCGAGGTGCTCAGAGAGAATATATCCCAAATAGTTACAAAAATGGCTACCACAAAAATGGCTACCAGAGACGCCTTAAACTAGGAGTCGAGAGAAGAATAATTTTAATATAACCTAACCCATCACGATAGATACGGAAAGGACTCTGATAACCCAAGATGCAAATATCGAAATGCTCATGATGTGCAACATGCTTTCCGTGTACAATTGATAATAACCTAACATATGGTATAGCACAATGTACAACTTGCTAAAACCTCAAGCACAAGCATGCAAAACGTAAGTATAATTTATGCGACATAAAAATGAGCCATCGGAATGAGTTCATTTCATCAAAAGAATCATCTTCATATACTAATTACTTAAAAATTCATATAAGATTCACACACTCAAGTTCCATAGGTAACACGTCATTCGAACACTTAGCCAATTTTAGGCAAAAGTTTAATTGCTAATTTTAAAGTTGCGACAGTGCTTTTAAGTACTTAGACCTAGATTTAATTTATGATATTTTAACACCTCTTAGATAAAAATATTCTCTACAACATTCATGTTTATCACTAAGGTTATATCCTAGAGCACGGGGGTCATTTATTTTATTTAAGTAAAAATCGTTTAGCATTTTACAGAGAAAAATACAGAAATTGGGCCTCTGTTGGCCACTGTTTTGGGGCATCAATTCAAGGGCTCTAGGTCTGATTTTTGGTGAGGTTTTAGTTTAAGGTGTCCCCTACAAGTTTTGTTCTAGGAAATTTTGTTTGAAAAACGTATGAGATTTTGACCAATTCATAAAAATGGTTCACTCAGCCTAAAAAGGGTCTGCAAAATGTGTTTTTAGCATAGAATGATCAAAACCTTTGGGGCACCATCCGATGGTATTTTAGATTGATTTTTGTTCAGTATTTAATGTAATATGTTAGCTACATTTTTCTTGTTTACCACTTTTGTATTTGGCTTCTAAAAATTTATGTTTAAGGTCTCACAACAATGTGTGACAGAGAGGTCTGTCAGTCATTGAATCTCAATAGTAACTTTGGAATGGGCTTTGACCTATCAAGCCTTCATATATTTGGCTCCTTTTTGGTGGACAAAAATATAAATAAGTTCTCTACAAGTTTTATGTTTTGGTCCAAGCTCGGTTCTTACTCTAACTTAGGGTTTTTAGGTCTGCAACTCAGAGTGGTCAAGATATGATACTCTTTACCAAAAATGATATATCTGGAGTTCTACTCAACAAAATCACTTCAAACCAATTTTTTATAAAAGATAACTCACATCGATAGGTCTAGACACAAAATTCACTTTAAGATCATTTTTTTACAATTGGTTATGATATTATAAAGTTCGAGGCAAAAAGTAGGTAAGCCCAGAAAATTAGGTTGCCTAGGGTTTTAGTTGCTTAGCTCATGCGGTGTCCATTTTTGTTATGATTTCTTTGCATGCATATTATAAACCCACATAAACCAAAACTCCAAAACTTGGTTAGGCCACAAAACTAAAAAATATACACATGCAAACACATGCAAGACTGATTCATACATAAGCAGCTCATAAACTACTCCTACGATGCCGTTTTGAGTTATTCTTTGTTTTATTTTCTTAGGGTTGATTATAGAAATGGATTAAAGGTTATCTTGAGGGAGAATATCAAAGGATTTTAGAGAGTTTACTTACTTGTTTTGATACTCTAAAGGTTGAGGAATTGTGTGACTTGGCTTTGTAGCTCACACCTTGAACTTTCTAACCTCTCCTTCCTTCCTTGTTTCTTCTTCTCTTCTTCTTCTCTTGAGAAGAAGAAGAAAATTTTTGGGGATTCTCTCCCTAACACTCTCAGCCGAAAATACATGTAGAGAAGGGTGTTTGGTTGTGTTTTTATAATAAAAATGCATTAGAGACATAATGATTGTTTTCCAAGCTTTATTTTGAATTTTCTTTAATTTTTATTGGTTGCATGAGAGGTGGGAGCTATTTGAGACATTGAGAAATCAATTTTGGCAGGTGGGGTCCAGCCATGGCAGACTTGGGTGGCTCAAGATCTGATTTGTATTAATTTAGAGCTTTTAAATTGTATTTTGGTACTATTTTATGCAAAAAAAATGTATAAAATATTAATTTTATATATTTTTTTGGTATTTTAACCTACTAAAATCGATTATATTAATGTGTTTATAATTAATTTAGTCTTTTCATAAATTATCATAATTTTTTTAGCAATTAATTAAATAGGAGTAAACTTTTAAGTCAATTTAAGCTAGTTTAATAAGAATTGACTTTTAAGTTATTTATTATGTAAGGACTTCAAACAATAATTTGTCTGCTTTTCTTAACCTATATTATTATATTATTATGTGTATTACTTGTATAAAAAGTCTTCGGTCATAATAATGTTTAATTTATATAATTTTTTCTCATTTTTAAGCTTAAAAGGCAAAAAAAGTCACTTTTTGGGCACAAACTTCATTGTGGCCGACCACTAAGGGCATTTTTGTTATTTTTTGATATTATTTTATCTTTTATTACTTAATTGTATTTAAATATCTAATTTAGGGTGTCCATGTGTCAAATTTTAAAATTTTAAGACTTTTTGCTGTACTAGAGGTAGAATGGTCATTTTACCATAATTATGAGAATTTTTAATTTTTAATCTAATATTTTATTTTATTTACTTAATTTAGGATGCTAGGAGTCTTCTCTAAGTATTACGATTTTGCCTCTGAGCATTTGATCTCTTTAGAATTTTCGAATCGAATTAGGGTCTTCGAGCCGAGTTAGGGTTACCATCCTTTTAGTGATCTAAGATCTTGTCAACTAACTGTAGCTAATGCTAGAGTTTGGGTTGGATCGCTACACTGGTCATTATAAACTGGGTTGCTACTACTAGGGTCTGTACCGGGGTGTTACAGCTTTAGTCTTGAAGACAAGTTATGAAATTGATCAGCCTACCCTCATATTTATAGGGCTACATGAGGGACCTGTGAAATAATTATGACTAAAGCTTCTAGTAGAACACAAACACCCATCATCGGTTTTTGTAATTAAGCAAACCTCATAGCGGTATCTGTAATTATGAAAATCTTACAGCGAATTTTATAATTTTCATAAAATACTGAATTACATATTACACCACTGAAAAACTATAATTGTACTCTAAATCATAATCTCAAGGCCTTCTTGCAATGAGCTCCTGTTATTAAATGCTTAACATTTCTCTCAACGTTAAGATTCTCTATACCTGCTAATTAAATTTAATTACTGACAATTTAATTTAATCGGTATCTTGAAATTTCTTAAACCCTTCCGCTTAACTTATTTGACCGCCAAATAATCAAATCCATCTGCAGAGTTTGGTTCGATCAAAATTTATAAGCTTCTTTAAGGGGGTTATTGTCAATCTCGATCCTTCTGGACATGGATTCCATCAATAATTAATATTCGCTATATAAGTAGTACCACTAACAAACTCACCGGGAATATAGACCCATATAAGATCGCGCTCTCTAATAAATCAATACGACGAATATTAAATATACGCAAATTAATAATTATTTTAGAATTAAGAGCATAAGCACTATTTATAATAATTTTTGGGTGTGAATTAATTTATATAGTCAGTATAAAATTAAGTACCCAAATGTGTCTCATTCAATACACACAAACTGTACTAGCACAGAGAGTCAGAACAATAGATGACGCTATTATCTGTTCCCCGTAACCAAAACACGCCTACTTAAACTCTGTGCTATAGTCATACGGATGGTATGTCCATTTCTATCTAAACTTTGAACATAAAACTTATATTCTGCAAGAACTTAAATTTTGATTTTCTGTACACAAGCTGTACTCTACACACCAGATTAAATACTATACAGAATAAAGAACATTCATGGATAATATTTAAAGAAATGATTTACATATATTGCTCATAAAGATTATCATAAAATAAAAAATTAATTTATTAAAATAAAATTAAATATTAAAAATAAAGTTTTTAGTATACCAACCTTAACAATCTCCCACTTATACTCAAAATCATACTGCCATACATCTGACTCTTATACCCTCTACATGACTATCAAAAGTCTTAGCCGGTAAACTCTTTGTAAAAAGATCTGTAAGGCTATCTCCTGATGCAATCTTAGTTACAGCAACATCACCTTTCTGTACAATTTCTCGTATCATGTGACACTTACGCTCAATGTTCTTTCATTTCTTGTGGATCCTTGGCTCCTTCGAGTTTGCAACTGCTCCGCTATTGTCACAATAAAGTGTAATAGCCGGTTGATCTGAAAGGATCACCTCAAGATTCAACAGAAAATTTCGGAGTCAAATGGCCTCCTTGGCTGCTTCAGAAGTTGCCACATACTTGGCCTTCATGGTGAAATCAGCAATACAGGACTGCTTGATACTCCTCCAACTTATAGTTCCAACTCCTTAGGTAAACACATATCCTAAGGTAGACTTACGAGAATCCTTGCCAGACTAGTAATCTGAGTATGTGTACCCCTAAAGGTACTAGACTATTTGTCTGGTAAATCAACATATAATCCTTAGTCCTTTTTATGTACTTGATTATATTCTTTACCGCAATTCAATGCTCCTACCCTAGGTTAGACTGATAGCTGCTAATTATGCTAACGGCAAAGAAAATGTCGAGTCTAATACAAAGCATAGCATACACGAGGCTTCCTACTGCCGAAGCATAAAGAACTGCCTTCATCTTCTCTATCTCATCAGGTGTCTTAGGGCACTGATCCTTAAATAGAGTGATTCCATGCCTGAAATAGAGAAATCCTTTCTTAGAATTCTACATGCAAAAACGAGCAAGAATTTCATCGATATACTTTGTTTATGATAAGCCTAACATCCTTTGTTTTCGATCTTGCATTATCTTGATCCCAAAGTCG
Source organism: Heliamphora exappendiculata (assembly GCA_034768845.1). Taxonomy (NCBI): domain Eukaryota; kingdom Viridiplantae; phylum Streptophyta; class Magnoliopsida; order Ericales; family Sarraceniaceae; genus Heliamphora; species Heliamphora exappendiculata. Next base: position 10,295 of record JAOTRH010004757.1, read on the forward strand.
TGGCTGGCTTCTCTCAAATTCTTCATATTGAACTGCCCAGATAATCATACTTTAACCATAGATAATGCCCCCACATTATTACCAATGAGCAAGATATCATCTACATAAAGTACTAGGAAGATCACCACACTTTTGTCACGCTTCTTGTACACAGCACTCATCCGGACTCTGATCAAAATCATAAGACTTAATAGCATAATCAAATCGGGTATTTCAAGACCTTGATGCCTGCTTAAGTCCATAAATAGATCTCTTAAGCTTGCACAACATGTGCTCCTGGCCCTTTGCAATGAATTCGTCTGATTGTATCACATAGATACACTCGTTGAGCTTTTTATTAAGAAAAGCTGTCTTGACATCCATTTGCTAGATTTCATATTCAAAATGAGCAACAATGGATAAGAGAATCTGGATAGATTTAAGCATGGCTACTGGCAAAAAGGTTTCCTCATAATCGATCCATTCTTTATGAGTGAACCCTTTAGCAACATGCCAAGCTTTGAAAGTTTCAACCTTCCCATCTGCTCCCCTCTTTCTCTTGTAGATCTACTTGCATCCAATGAGTTTTACCCCTTCGGGTGGTTCTATAAATTCTCAGACTAGATTAGAATACATAGATTCTATCTCTGAATTTATAGCCCTTTGTCAAATATTTACATTTTTGTCATGAAGTGCTTCATTGTAGTTATAGGTCTCAGTATCTAGTTCTGCCGGGATCTTGTCAAAAGACTCTCCCAAAAACATATATCGATTTGGTTGATAAACAACCCTCCTACTACAACGAGGTACTACCATTGTTTGTGTACTAGCAGTAACACGCTGTGCATAATCTAAACCCTGTACATTAGCACCAAGTTCTTGATTTGTACCTGTCTCGATAATCCTCCCACTATGACGAGGTAATGGAATATTAGTGACTTGTGATTCCTCTTCCGTTCTACTGGTAATTCCTCTCAACTCTTCCAAAATAATTTTTGCTTTTGGGCCTGTGGTCCATAATATAATCATCTTCCAAGAATTGGGTATTGGTGCTAACAATGACCTTCTAATCTTTAGAATTATAAAATAGGCCACCCTTCATTCCATTGGGATATCCGTCAAAGAAATAGACTCCTATCCTCAGTTCTAACTTACTCGCGTTCCCTTTCAGCACATGTTCTGGACACCTCCAAATTCGAATATATTTTAGACTAGGCTTACGCTCGGTCTACAATTCTATGGGAGTAAAAGGTACTGACTTAGAAGGTACCAAGTTCAGAATGTAAGCCGCTGTCTCTAATGCGAGTCCCCAAAACAATTCGGGTAAACTTGAATAACTCATCATGGACTTTAGCATCTCCATAAGAGTCCTATTTCTTCTTTCTGCTACACCATTCTACTGCAGAGTGCCAAGTGCAATCAACTGGGATATAATCCCTTCTAATGACAGGTAATCCCTAAACTTTTCAAAGAGGTATTTTTCACCATGGTCGGATCGTAATAATTTGATACTTTTACCTAGACGCTTCTCTGCCTTCACCATGAATTCATTGAATTTCTCAAAATATTCAGACTTACGGTGCATCAGGTAAATGTATTCATACATTGAGTAGTCATCAATTAAACTAATGAAGTACTCAAAACCACCTCTAGTCTGAATTGTCATAGGACCACACACATAAAAATGAACCAGCTCTAACGCTTCTTTAACTCTATAGCCTTTGGCCAAAAAGGGAATTTTGGTCATCTTACCTTTTAAGCAAGATTCACAAACTGGAAGTGCCTTTACTTTCAATGAACTCAAAGGTCCATCTGCTACCAGTCAGTTTATCCTTTTTAGAATAATATGACCCAAGCGTAAGTGCCAAGAAACGTTTGGTTCATTAAAGAATAAAACTTTTTTTTATATGATAAATTAGATGTGTAATTCATTTCAATCAATTGTAGTGTATGAGAGATTGAAGTAATAACATAAAGATCATCCACCAATGTAGCAGAACAAATAATCCATTTATTATCCTTAATAACCATAGAATTATTAAAATAAATCAAATATCTGTCTTTAATCAATCTAGAAACAAAAACTAAGTTCCGTCTAATGGAAAATACATAAAGACAATCTCTTAATATTAAAACTCGATCTCTACTAAAACTGATAGTAACATCTCCCACTACAACTGCTGTCACCTTTGTATTATTGCCTATATACAGGTAAATTTCCTCATCACTAAGTTGTTGGATTTTTTGAAATCCCTGTAATGAATTGCAGACATGATTAATAGCTCCTGTATCTACACGCCAGGTTCCGGTAGATAACACCGCTAAACATGTTTCCATAACCAGTGAATAGAAATTACCCTAAGTGTTTTGCCTTATGAGAAATACTGACACAGCTTTTTCCTATACCGTGTTTAGTTACAGTGAAAACATCTATCCTTCGGCTTTTTTACCCCAGTCTGTAGACCACTAACTACCCTGAAAACCGTGTCTCCCTGTTTCTAAACTTTTTTCTTCTTCATGCCTTTCGGCCTACAAAAAAAACCTTTTTAAAAAATAAACACATTTCTTGGCATTGAAGGAATACCCTTGGTAGTTAAACTTATATCTAAGTTACTTTTTCAGTTAACAAAATTTTGTCCTATTAGTTTGTTTTCTTTGAGTATAATCATGAGTGAATTGAAAGTCATTTTATTCCTGAAAATCACATAATTAAAATACCGTTAATTATGACGAGAAAAATTTTAAATTTATTTTAATTAGGTTCCCTCTACCATTTTAAAATAAATTTGCCAGCAGCATGGTATCCTGTGAATAGCATGCCTCGATGGGAGAATGTCTACTATCCATCGTTTGTTTAGACAGGCCAATTCCTATTAATTTTACTGTCTAGGCAACTGACCCTTCCAAGTAAAATTAAACAGCTGACATAACTTCAGTTTAGTATATAATAGTAGTGAGTTAGATAGAGAGGATACTATTATATACAGTTAAGTGTTAACTATCACCTAAAAATAAATAACTAACTATTACATCGATACCTATGTCCCGAAGGCTCATAATCGATTTTTTTAAAAAACAATAATTTATCACGGTTAATTCCCGTGATTAAAAAAAATTAAATCATCTTACAACCTATTCAATCAAATATGAAAAATAAATGATCATAAAATCAAGATTAGTACGCTTGTAAAATCAAGTTAGCATAGTTCTAAAACTAATCAACCATGATAAACCGTAAATCAAAAATAAAACGACTCTAATACTAATTGTTGAAGACAAAATTGCCAAGATCATTATTTTTATAAATGATTTTCGATAAAAAAAAATTAACTGGACAGGTAAACGCTAAAACAGGCTTCTAATAAAACTTTTGACATCAAACAATCAAAAACAAAACCCGTGCAACCAAAATTAATTTAGAAGAATATCTTTTACCGGTCAAATTCTCAACTACGTTTTTTATTCCGAGTTGAAACTCCCGTCAAACCTTCTACTATATTTCCTTATGCGATTCTCATATATATGTGGGCTATAATCCTCTAGGAACTTGTACCGGCAGAACCTGGACAACTTTAGTCTTGAAGATAAGTTATGTAACTGGTTCTGCCTACCCGCATATTTATAGGGCTACAATAGGGACTTGTGAAGTAATTATGACTAATACTTTCAGTAGAACACATACATCCATCAGCAGTTTTCGCAATTAAACAAATCTCATAGCGGTAACTATAATTATGAAAATCATGCAGCGATTTCTACAATGTTTATAAAATACTGAATTACAATTCACACTACTAAAGAACTATAATTGCAATCTAAGCCATAATCTTAAGAACTTCTTGCATTGAGCTCCTGTTATTAAATATTTAACATTTCTCACCACATTAAGATTCCTAGTACCCGTCAATTAAATTTAATTACTAACAATTTAATTTAATTGGTATCTTAAAATTTCTTAAACCCTTCTACTTAACTTATTTGACCGCCAGATAATCAAATCCACTTGCAGGGTTTGGTCCGGTCAAAACTTATAAGCTTTCTTAAGAGGATATCGTCAATTTCGATCCTTTGAGACGTGAATTCTATCAATAATTAATATTCACCATATAAGTAATACTGTTATCCAACTCATTGGGAATATAAATCCATATAAGATCGTACCCTCTAATGACTCAAAATAACAAATTTTAAATATACGCAAATCAATAATTATTTGAGTATTAAGAGTACAAGCACTGTTCATAATAACATTGGGTGTGAATTAATTTATATAGTCAGTATAAAATTAATTACCCTAATGTGTCCCGTTTAATACACACAAAATGTACTAGTACAGAGAGTCAAAATAATAGACGACGCTATTATCTATTTCTCGTAACCAAAACAGGCCTACTAAAATTCTATGCTACAGTCGTACCGATGATATGCCTATTTCTATCTAAACTATGAACATAAAATTTATGTTCTGTAAGAACCTAAAATCTGATCTCATGTGTGCAAGTTGTACTCTACACACCAGATTAAATACTATACAAAATAAATGGCATCTATGCATAACAGTTAAATAAATGATATACATACATTACTCATAAAGATTCTTATAAAATAAAAAATAAAATTTATTAAAATAAAATTAATACTAAAAATATAATTTTTAGTATACCAACCCTAACACACTTGAGCTATCAAAGATTGTTACCTTAAGAAGATCACCACCTATACCTTAGATTGGACATGATTTTCATTTAAGGGGGATAGATCCTATGTTCTTCCCTACGAAAATTTTTCAAGACCTCGACAAAAGGTTAAAAATTGCTGGCTAGCAGCTTTGACTCTGAATGAGGAGATTCAGCTCGAACCAAAACTAGCAAGAGTATTCTATGAGTTTGCCAATGTATTCCTAGCTGAATTACCCGGCTTACCCCACGAAGAGATGTGGATTTCACCACCGATTTATAACCAAGAACTGCTCCAATCTCAATGCCACCCCATAGAATGGCAACATTTGAGAACTGAAGACACAATTGAAAGAACTCCAAGAGAAATGCTTTATCTGACCTAGCACTCGCCATGGGGAGCACCAAATTTGTTTGTTAAAAAGAATGATGGATCTTTGAGAATGTGGATAGACTATCGTCGACTCAACCAAGTCACGATCAAGAACCGATATTCACTCTCAAGGATCAATGACCTATTTGACCAACTAAGAGGTTCGAGATTCTTCTCGAAGATTGATTTACGATCTGGGTATCACAATTAAGAGTTAAGGACAAGGATATTCAGAAGATGGCTTTTTGCACTCGTTATAGTTATTATGAATTTGCAGTAATGCCTTTTAGTTTAACCAATACACATACGGTATCCATGAGCTTGATGAACAAGATCTTCACCCCATACCTTGATCTATTTGTAATAGTCCTTATCGATGACATCCTGATATATTCTACGTCTAAAGAAGAATACGAACGACATCTGAGAATAGTCTTAATTATAAGCCCTACGAAAAAATCAGTCGTATGGAAAGGCTAACAAATGCAAGTTTTAGTTAAAGGAAGTGAAATTTTTAGGACATGTGGTCTCTGAATATGATGTAGCAGTAGACCCAACCAAAGTAGAAGTCGTATCGAAATGAAAGCAGCCAAAGTCAGCTTTTGAAGTTAAAAGTTTTCTAGGTTTAGCCGAATACTATAGAAGAATTATCCAAGACTTTTCTAGATTGGAAATGCCTATGACCCATCTGACCAAGAAAGGAGTAAAGTATTTATGGACTGAGAAAAGAGAGAGCTCTTTCCATGAACTTAAGAAAATATTGACAAGTGCCCCTATCTTAATCATCCCAAAGAGAGATGAAGGGTACACTGTTTACTTCAACGCTTTGAAAGAAAGCCTTAGATGCGTGATAATGTAGAAAGGAAAGGTCGTAGCCTACGGTTCCAGGCGACTGAAGAATAATGAAAGGAACTACCCTACGCACGAATTAGAATTGGCAACTATAATTTTTACCTTGAAGTAATGGCGACACTACCTGTACGAAGAACAATTCGAAGTCTTCATCAATCATAAAAGCCCCAAGCACCTTTTCACTCAGAAGGAGTTGAATATGTGACAAAGGCGTTAGATGAAATACCTAGAAGACTACCATTTTACCTTGTCGTATCATCCGGGAAAAGCAAATGTCATGGAAGATGCCCACTATGACTGTACGATCCACTATCATCCAGGGAAGGCCAATGTGGTGGCATATGTCCTAAGCCAGAAATCATTTGGAAGTATAGCACACCTTCGAGCAGTACAAAATGGTACTTTTTTTGAAATGCAGACGCTTAGAACTAACCTTGCAGTAGGAGAGAATGGAGCCCTATTGGCAACTCTTAGCATAAGGTTAACCATTTTAGATCGGATCCGAGCATCTCAATTGGTAGACAGTCATGTAGACGAAATAAGGACAGAAGCAAAGGCTAAAGGGAAAACGAAATTTAAAGTTCGGGATGAAGTCTTGTGGTTTGGCCATAGATTGTATGTGCCCAACAAGAGGAGTTGAGAAGAAAAATTTTAGATAAAGCACATAACTCAGCATACACCATGCACCTGGGAAGTACGAAAATGTACAGAGATTTGAACGAGAGATATTGGTGGCGTAGGATGAAAAAGGATGTGGCGGACTTAGTTGCTAGAAGTTAGTATGCCAACAAGTTAAGATTGAACACTAGAAGCCAATAGGATTATTACGGCAATTACCTGTGCCCGAGTGAAAGTGGGAACACATCATTATGGATTTTGTAACCAGATTACCCCGATCACCCAAGGAAAATGATGCTATCTGGGTAATTGTGGATAGGTTGACAAAGTTATCTTACTATCTACAATAAAGCTGACGTTTTCTATTGATCGATTTGCACGACTTTATATTGACGAGATCGTTCGGCTGCACAGAGTACCAGTTTCTATAATATTAGACAAAGATCCAGATTTTGCATCCAGGTTTTGGCCCAAGTCTATAAAATGCGTTGAGAACTACTCTAAAGTTTAGCACCGCCTTTCATCCGCAAATTGACAATCAATTGGAAAGGAAAATTCAAACCTTGGAAGATATGCTCAGAGCATGCGTTCTAGACTTTGCTGAAAACTAAGAGGAACACTTGTCGCCGATTGAGTTCTCATATAACAATAGTTTCCAATTAACCACAGGGATGGTTCCTTACAAAGTGTTGTACGGTAGAAAATGTCGAAACCTAATTTGGTGGGAAGAAGTTGGAAAGAGAAAGTTGCTCAGACCCGAGATAGTCCAAATCGCCACTAACAAGACTAAGTTAATTCAAGAGAGATTGAAGCAATCCCAAGACAGGCAGAAGAGTTATGCAGATAATCGGAGACGTGACCTAGAGTTTGTAGTGGGAGACCGTCTGTTCCTAAGTATATTGCCATAGAAAAGAGTGATGCGATTTAGGAATAAAGGAAAACTAAGTCCTCGATACATTCGACTGTACAAAATCATCAAGAGAGTTGGGAGCACAACATATCAATTAACCCTACCACTAGATTTAGCAAGATTGCACAATGTATTCCACATTTCGATGCTAAGAAAATACATATCAAACCCTTCTCGCGTGCTAACAACACAGCCTATCGATCTGAAACCCGACCTTACATATGAAAGGAGCGAGCAGAAATACTAGATAGAAAAGAACAAATCCTGCGAAGCAATGTCATCCCTCAGTTAAAGTGATGTGGCGCAATCACTTAGTGGAAGAAGCCACTTGGGAGCAGAAAGAGGACATGTGAAAGAAGTATCCACATCTCTTCGAGCAAGTTATGTAAATTTCGAGGACGAAATATATTAAAGGAGAGTAGATTGTAATGACCCCGGCATAGACCCAAGTTATAACAACCCAACTGATAACGATCTGTGAAAAGACCCAGCCCAAATCCTAAGTGTTAATGACGGATAGTCCACGAGACCATAGAACATGGAAGAAGTTCAGAACCCTAACTCGAATCGAAAATCCTAAATTCGGCCCAGAAATGCCAAAAAAAAGGTCCAAAACACAGGCAATAAAACCCTAGCACCCAAAGAATCTCCTAACATTCTAAATGAAGTAAATATCATGAAATAATGAATTAAAAATTAAAAATCCTCATAAATAGGGTAAACTGACCATTTTGCCCGTAATACAACAAAAAGTCTTAAAAACTCAAATTTTGACACATGGATATCCTAAATCAAGAATTTAAGTACAATTAAGTAGAAAAGGACGAAATAGCATCAAAAATGTCAAAAATACCCCTTAGTGGCTGACCACTTTGGGTAATGTGCCGAAAAGTGACTTTTTACTTTCTTTTTAGCTTTAAATGATGATAAATATATTAAATTTAGCACTACGATGATCCAATACTTGTTGAATAAGTAATATACATAATAATATAGTGTTATAGGCTAAAATAAATAAATAAATCATTATTGAAGTTCATACACAACAAAATAAGTTCAAAAGTCATATATTGTCAAAATAGTTTAATCTGACTTAAAAGACTACATCTATTTAATCAATTGGTATGAAACTATGATAATACATGAAAATACTATATTCCTCATAAACATACTAAAATAATATGTCTCAGTAGGAAAAGACACTAAAAAGATACATCAAATTAACTTTTAATGCATTTTCTTGCACAAAAAAGCACGAAAACCAAGAAAAATTCATTGATTGATGGGGAATCAAATTTTTGTCCCCCCAAACTGACCCTAGCTGTATTTTAGCTTTCCCAAATCTGAACAACATTAATGAGCCCATTTGATTTGTGAGAAAGAAATGAAACAAAAAAGTACCTTTAATTAATTACCTTATTCCCTAGCACTTTCTATATATGTTAAGCCCAAACACCTTCTTCCCCTTGAATATTTTGGAGGAGAGAGAGGGAGAAAGACCAGATTTTAATGGTTCTTGAGGGTCCATGGGAGTTTGAGAGAAGAAAGAAGAAGAAAAATAAGGAGGGATTCAAGAAAAGCGTCTTTGGAGACCATAGTTTTAAAACTAAGTCTAAATCCATCATCCACCATCATTTGATATCTCAAACATGTAAGTAAAACCTCTAAATCTTGTATCTAAGATCTCTCAAAATATCCCTCAATCCATCCCTTTAGGCACTCTGAAAATCAAGAACCAAAATATAAAATCGAAAAGGCGTCGTAGTAACAAATTTGGGACTGCTGTGTTCTTGAATGATATGAGATGTTGTTGTGTGATGTTATCTTTAAGTTTGATGACCTATAAGTATGCTGGAGCCTTGATATTAAAGTCTAAAACATAAACATGCAAAGAAATGGAACAAAACTTGACATGACATAAGTAGAGGACATGAACACTATGAAGCTTAATTTTTTACAGCTTTGATGTTTCTGTCCTGAGATTTGAAATACCATAACTCGATGTAGAAAATTTATCTAAGCATGATTTTTATGTCCAGAGTTAGATGCTTGTGTTATCGTACATTCAAAGTTGGTTTCAACTCATTTTTATGACTATAATTAAAGATATTGCAATTTTACCACAGTGTGTCAGTTTTTGACCAGTCAATACTACCGACTTGGAAACCCTAATTTAAAGTGAGATCCAAACTTTGGTCAAACCATAAAAGTTGTATATACCATGTACATCTATCTATCCACCAAAAGGAGCACAAAATATTGAGGTTTGGTAGGTCAAAACTCCTTTGAAAGTCTCTATCAAGTTTCAGCTCTCAAGGGACACTTCTGTCACATATTTTTGTGTAACCCAAAATCCCTATTTTTAGTGACCTATTCCAAAAGTGGTCTACACGAACATTGTATATAACATATTGAAGTACTTTCTGCCCCAAAAAAATACCTTAAATCCATGGGATGATACCCCAAAATCATTTTAAACCCTCTATCCAAAACCGGATCTGCTGAGTTTTGGCGGCAGACAGAACCTACTTTTTAAAATGGCCAAAAACTCTAACTTGTTTCAAACAACTACCCTTAGATATAAACATTAAAATTGTAGGGGACATGTTAAAATAGAACATACTAAAAAATGGGATTATTTAAATTTCATTTGATACCCCAAAATCGAGAGCAACCGAAGCATAATTTTGGATAAAATCTGGAGAAAGTGCTGAACCATTTTTGCTTAGGATAAAATGTTCACTCATTTGCCTTAGAATTTGGCCTTAGTGTTAAACATGGGAGTTGTAGGAAATATTTTTATCTAAATGGTGTATAAAAAATCATAGCTTAATTCCAAGTCTATATACCCCAAAACTTTGTTGGCTCTTTTAATTTAATACTTGGTTTTAGCCTTAAAAGTTGCTAAGTGTGATTCGAACACTCTTTGCTATGAGACCCGAGTTTTTGTATGATGACTTATTTGAATTAGTTGATTGATGTTTCTAAGTGAGTGTATGATAATTTAGAACCCATGCTATCATATTTGAATCATAACTTGAGAATTGTAGTTTGTGCTTCGCATATTTGTACATTATGCTTTACGCGTTGTACCATGAATCTTGCCATGTTAATGTCATGCAATAAATTATTGCACTTGAGATCAATGGTACGCATTATGAACATTGTCATTTGCATCCTAGCATGTTGGAGTCCATCTGTGCAAACCGTTGTTGGGATGGGCTGTGTTGAGATTATTCTTCTTGGTTCTAAGTCTAGGGCGTCCCTGGTTGCCATTTTCGAAAATATTTTGATTTATACACCCTTGGTGCATCCTCGGTGTTGGAAATGATTTTGGCTTGTACACCCTTGGTTCATCTTCGGTGTTACAGAATTAGTTTATGAATGTTGTTGGGCACCATGGGTTCGTCGCTAGCATTCTAATTTCGATAGCTTGGACATTGGGTAATTCAGAGAGCACCTAATTCGACTTACCTAATCCTACTGCAGTGGTAATTCGGAGATAGCCTAATTCGGTTGACCTAAGCCCATTGGGTAATTCGAAGAGAGCCTAATTCGGCTGACCTAATCCCACTGCGGTGGTAATTCGGAGAGAGCCCAATTATGGCTGTCCTAAATCCCTCATCTTGGTACTTTGTATAATGCGAATGTCTCATGGATTCTTTTAGACTTTGAGTTGACACCGACAAAGGCATCACACATCTTAAGGTGGGAATTGTCGGCCCGGATAAGGGTGGCTAAATATTTTGGTTGGCCGGCCCACACGCCGTTACCATTGAGTAAAACAGCTTTGGTATGAAGCCAGGTAACGTGGTTACTATTCGCAATGAGGCGCGATGATGGCTTTGGTGATCAAGTCTCATTAAGTCTGCTTTAGTGATTCTTGGCGTGAGATTCCTGTTACAATCTGAGTGCATTTTGGGTTGGGCATCTACATTTCATACACGCATGTTTATTAAATTATCTGCTATCCTATCATAAATTTGTCTATCTCCTTGACTATAAACTATATTGGGTGTTATATGATATGTGTTGCGGTGAATTTTGTGCCGTGAGATTAGTTAGAAGGTTAGAGTATTTTGCTTCTGGGCCTCTGCTCATGGCATTCGTGTGAGGAGGAGTTCTTTGAGGAAGTTGTACCCGAGGGAGAAGAACAGTTTGAAGAACAAGGTGAGTTCCAAGGGCACGTGGATCTCGCTTATGCATTCTGATGAGTTGAGACCCCTACTTTTGTTCTTTTATTCAGTTCTCTCGTTCTTAGTGTAATTTTTGAAATTTTCTTGGTAAAACTATAATAGTTATGTAATTTTGAACGGTTCAAAACTCATTTATGATGTAATAACTAACGTATGTAAATATGAATGAATGACTAGAATATTCTTTTATTTATATTTATGTATGTCCCGACGTGCTTGGAAGACGGGGCATCACAATTGTATCAAAGCTTAGGTTTAATGAACCTTCAAGCCTTGGGTTATGGGAAATCATCCATTCTGTCATGTTAGAGCTCTATAGGATGCGTTGTATTACTGATCATTTATACATTATAAGAACTAAAATCTTCTACGCCTGAGTTTTATAGTAAGTCGTCTTAGGACGTTACCAGGATCGAAAGCAACAAGGAATCTACATGCGAAGGACGGGTATGACCATCAAGATCGAAGATCAAAAATTCATGCAACGGGTTATCTTATTTTGAGGGAGGTAGACAAGAGTGCGCACCAGGAGAAGTTTTAGAAATCACATCGAGAGACACCGTCAGAACCCTGTGACTTCATCCTTATAAGTTCTTTTCTCTTTTACCCCAAGCCTTAGTATTAACTTTTTGAAGTTCTTTTGTATGTCCTTCCTTCTTATATCATCAGTCCTCAACGGTACCGTCAAGTGTCGTTCATCGGTAACCCTTATTCACCCAAGTCTTGTTGATAACCCTATTAGGAATTCAATCCTAGAAAGTACCTTTGTCCTCAAGTTTTCATGTCTCAATAATGATCGATATTCGCATTTGATTCTCCTCCGATTCAAGTTATCATCCTTGACAAACTCTTCTCTTGTAGAACTCAATATCAATTCTTTGTTAAGTACCTGTTCCAAACATTCGACATTGAAAAAAAAAATTTTGCCATCGCCCATTTCTCTCGATCCTGAAACCACAATCCGTTGCATTGATTTTGTAAATTCTTCGTACACTTTTAAAATCTCTACCAGGGAAGTAGACTTGGATGCTTGAATTGAAGTACGTTAGGCCAACGTAACTCCAGGGCAAATATCTAGTTTGGCTGCCCCTTTTGCTTAAACATCTCTTTTATCATAACTTAATTTTACTAGATTAGTTCCGGGGATACTTGTTTAAAGTATTGTTCATTGTCCTCTTCTTATTTCTCTGACCTTTGAACCCCAAAGGACCACTCAATCTGTGTCAATGGTAATTGCCTTAACTGTGACCATTTAACCTCGTCCAACCTATCTTTGAACCACATGGGTTCCACCCTAAGACGTTCTAACCCCACGCATGTTTTTGACTGTCGACCTTCAAAACCCCGCCCCATAGATCTATTAGTAACAACGATCGTCAAGATATTACGTCATTAGACCTTAGCGCTTTCACAGGAAACTGAGACGATGCATGAAAACCTCCTAACACCTCTTCAAGCATGAAGCATATTTCTTTTTGATGTCACGGCTTAGAATATCTATCAACGTCCGCGTTTAACAAGGTTTTGAAGATCAAGACTCCCATTTGCAAGAATGGTTAAGTAAGGGTTTATTCAACTAACTATATCTTTTCAAAAGTCCCAACAAATAGAACTATGACATCAAAAATCTAAAGTTAGAAACGACAACTTCACATCAAATGTTTCACGACACCACCATATGGCACAATTCGAACTTCTCTAAGACTAGTTCATTGCTGACCCACCCATCCGATTAACCGAGAAGCAAAAGATTCATATCGGTAATAAGAAAGTGAAAAATGAGAAATAGCATTGAAACTCACGTTTACCTTAGTATGTTAGCAAATGAGGTACGTTTATATACATCGATATTCACGTCGGTCTTTCAACTAAAGTGTTAAGAGTCTGGATTTTTTCCATCACTAACAAAGAACGAAGAATCTTGATCACAACAATGAACGTTTAGAACCTGATGAAGAATTAACCACTAAGTCACAATAGATCACAT
>JAOTRH010004778.1:0-23884 GCA_034768845.1 Heliamphora exappendiculata
ATCAACCAAACAATTACTGTTATAATTTTTTGTGATCACAAGAATTTCTATCTTAATACATTTATATGGTTTAACCAAATATAAGCTCATAGTTTGTTTATTAATTTTTTATTTATTCATGAAAATTGTTGCATCCAACGAAACTAATCTTACCAAAGTAATATTAACTAATATTTGCCTATTTTCTTTTTCTTTTTAGATGTTAAAAAATAATTAAATATTGATAGACCAAATTGATATCTTAAAAAAATAGTAGTGATATTTATATAAAAAGAGAACCTGCGTGGCATGCGTCTATAACTAGAAAGAACATATAGGTAATATTTGGCATTACTAAAATTAATAATTTAAAGATTATAATTTGTAATAGAAGTTATGAGTATTTAATAAAAATTATAATATATAGTTAAAATAAAAAAAAATTATAAATTATAGTAAAAATTGTAGGTATTTGACAAAACCTGTAATTTATAGATCAAATTAATAACAAGAGTTAAAAATTATTAACAATAGTTTTGTCAAATACCCCGATTCTATTACCACAATTTATTGCTAACATTTGTACCGCTTATTCTGCCGTTTATAATCCAATAATTGGTCTTTTTTTTTAGAAGTACATTCAGCTATTAATATTTAATAACTTAACATTGAGCTCGTTCATAATATTAATGTTACGACCTATTCTCACCCCTATAAGATTAGGGTCGAGACCGGCCAGTAATTTTAGACTAACCAAGACTATTTCATCATCAAGATATAATCATATATTAATAATTATGGAGTAAAATATAATACAACGGAAGTTTAATAATAAAACCTAAAAAAATTGTTTTCTTTTTCCATTATAAATATAATACAAAATTATTTTCTTCAGAACTGTACATAAGTAAGATGATATAAATTTTATTATATTACATCACCGTACAAAAGTATTATAAGAGACCATTTCACACATTACAAAACAAAAGTCAAAAAAGTATACGACATAACTCACAACTCAATATATACAAAATAACTCTCTTAAGCATCTCTATACATATACACATTGTCGAAGAGTGCAGAAGATTCAGCTCAATTTTCTCAAGATTGGTTCAAATCTTATCAGCTTCCACAGCAATTGTATCAAGTTTGACTATGAAGGGTTTTGAATAACAAGCCATGAATAACAAGCCATCAAATCAAGACACCAAATTAAGCCACTTTTTGTGCAAGCATACAAATAAATAGTATTCATTTTCCTTCCTATAAATGTATCTTCTGATTTTATAAATAATATGCAAGAGTAGAAAGAAGAACACATAGAGTGATTTTATGAGTTGAATGATTTGTATAATTCCTCTTCTATAGTGATAACTAGCTACCCGTGAACGTAGACAAATTTTTCAAACCACGTATATTATTGTCTCTTGTGTTTATATATTTGTTATGAGTATTACTTTACACAATCATTCATATCAGAACCATTGTTTTAAACCCTTGTTTGCTTTTTGCCCAGAATTTGAAATGAGAAAAAATTACTTTGGAATATACATCAAGCATCGTTTCGTTACGACAATTTCAATAATATATTATACGTTAAAAATAGAGCTAAAATGCTCCATCACGCGCCATTTGCCAAACGCGCTCCACGTGTCATCGTCACCCATTCCCTATGCAACCCGAAATCTACACGCGACTTGTGACCCATTCTGTTTTCACGCACTTAAATTAAATTGCCCTTTCCCAAATCATAATTGCCCCATATTTGACCAAGTTGGCTTGAGTTTGACTAGTATTAAAAATTATTTTATTTTGGGGCAATTTATCTTGTTTTTTTTTGTATTTTTTTTTTAAAATGGCACAAACCAGTTCCTAGCTAAATTAACCATTTCGGATCCAACCGTGATCTCTGTTTAATTTGCTCAATTCTGCTTTTAAAATTCTTTCTTTGCTTTATTTGAGCATAAAAAGTTATTTTTCGATCATTTTAAGCATCGAATATTATTTTTGGTGGAGTTTAAATTGTTCTAATGGCAGAATCTACAGATGAAAGAAGATCAAAAGCTTCTAATAGCTATGTGCATAAGACCACCGCGTCTAACGCGAAGTTCAAAATTAAAAAGTTCGATGGATCTAACAATTTCGGCATGTGACAATGCAAGGTGATGGATGTTTTGATCCAACAAGAATTGGATATTACCTTAGGAGATAAACCTGAGGATATGACAGTTAAAAATTGGGACAAATTGAATCGCCAAGCTTGTGGCACAATTCGATTGTCCCTTGCCAAAAATCAAAAACACTTTGTTATGGATGAGTCAAAAGCTAAAGATATTTGGACGAAACTGGATAAGAAATTTATGACGAAAAGCATAGGGAGTCACTTCTACCTGAAGAATAAACTCTTTCGATTTCAGTTTCATGAAGGTATTTCTATGTCTAAACATCTAAATGATTATAATAGAATTCTTGCTGACCTACAAAACTTGAATGTCGTGATTCAAGATGAAGATAAAGCTTTACTATTGTTAAATTCCTTACCCGATACTTATAAGCATTTAATTACCACACTTCTATATGAAAAGAACAAGATCAGTTTTAACGATGTATCTAGTGTTTCGATTAATAATGATTATCATAAGAAGGACAAACAGGTCCATCAAAATACATCTAACGAAGTCCTTATAATAAGAGAAAGATCAGATTCAAAGCAGCCAGGAAAGAGGAGAAGTTCTCGCTCTAAATCCCGTGGTGGCTCATCAAGAAGACTGACCAAAGATGAATGTGCTTTCTGCCATAACAAATGGCACTGGAAGAAAGATTGCCCAAAGCTAAAAGGGACCAAAGATAAAATCTTCTATTACCAATATTTCCAATGATGATGTAGATTCAGATATTGCTTTGACAGGTTCATCATTCATTTTCCATCCTGATGAATGGATTCTTGACTCCGAAAGTACCTATCATATGTGTCTCAATCGGGACTAATTTTCAGACTTCACAATGATATATGATGGAGCAATAGTTATGGGCCTGTAAGACTCATGCAATAGGAAGTATCCAGATCAAGCTGCATGATGGAACAATCAAGGTCCTTACAGAAGTTCGGTATGTACCAGACTTGTAGAAAAATCTTATCTCACTCGAAACTCTAGACTCAAAAGGGTTCAGAATCACTATTAGAGGTGGAGTTCTCAAAGTGGTAATGATAGCTCTTGTGACCATGAAAGGTATCAAATAGAGCAACTTATACTTCCTATAAGGAAGCACTATTGCAGGTGGAACTTTTGCCATAAGCAAAAAGTTAGATGAAATCAATGATGACACCACCAGACTATGGCACATGTGATTGGGGCATGCTCGGGAGAATGCTTTGCGAAGCCTGTCAAAACAAGGCTTACTAAAAGGTCCCAAGACGTGTAAGCTATCTTTCTACGAACATTGTGTTATGGGAAAGTAAACTCGAATCAAGTTCGAAATAGCAGTCCATCGTACACAAGGCAATCTTGACTATACGCATACCGATGTTTGGGGACCTACCAAAGTTGCATTTTTAAGCGGTAAGCACTGGTTTGTTACTTTTGTTGATTATTATTCTCGTTGTGTCTGGGTGTACACGATGAAGCAAAAAAGTGAAGTGTTAGGCATCTTTCTTGACAGAAAAAAAATGATGGAGACTCAGACTGACAGAAGGATTAAGCGGCTTAGATCAGATAATCGAGAGGAATACACATCGGATCCCTTTATGAATGTATGCCAAAAAGAGGGTATCGTCGGATATTTCACCGTGCAGGGAACACCGCAACAGAATGGGATAGCAGAACGCATGAACCGTACTTTATTGGAGAAGGTTCGGTGCATGTTGATGAATGTCGGATTAAGCAAGCAATTTTGGACTGAAGCAGTGACCTATGCTTGCCACCTAATCAACCGTCTACCTGCAGCTGCTTCTGGCGGGAAAACACCTATGAAAATGTGGTCAGGTACTCATGCTACTTATTACAATACATTGCATATTTTTTGGTTCCATGCTTATTATCATATTCAGGGCAGTAAGTTCAATCCTAGAGCCAAGAAAGCAAAGTTCTTAGGATTTAGCTATGGTCTGAAAGGGTACAGGCTCTAGTGCATGGAGTCAAATAAAGTCGTAATTAGTTGAGACATAACATTTAACGACTTTGAAATGCTTAAGTCACATAAGCATGAAGGCTCTAATGAAAGCATTAAAATAGTTAGTGATTCACCGAATGTGGAGTACACTCCAGTATTGACAGAAGATGATGACGAGAAGAATGAACAAGATGAGGTTGATAGTCCAATCATAACACCTCTACCAGAATCAACTGCAGTGAATAGGCCGAGAAGAGAGATTAGTAAACCAGCTCGATATGTAGACTATGTTGCGTATGCACTACCAGTAGTTAGAGATGATATCGTAAACACTTACAAAATAGTCATGCAACCCAATGAAAGGACTAAATGGTCGAAAGCCATGGGCGATGAGATGCTTTCTCTTCACAAGAATCAGACTTGGAAGCTTGAGTCGCTTCCCAAAGGTAAGAAAGTTGTTACCTCGATAATCATACTGGACCGATCAAAGAGGATGAGTGATTGACCATACGCGATTGAACGACCTTGACTCCCAGCCTCCAATGCAACCTGGGGAAGAACAAAGAAACTTGACACCGGTGGGGTGCCAATCGACTACCCTCTGATGCCTAAGTCAGGCTACTAGAATTATACTAGAGAGGAAATGACTTTAATATATGTATATTGATCTTACCTTGTGATTCAAGCCTTTTGTTCATTTATATAGAGCTTTTAGATATATGTTGATCCTTCTTTGTTCTCCACAAAATCCTCAGTTGATTCCTGATTATCTGGTGATAGTTGAGATTTTGCTGCCTTAGTCAAAGTGTATTTTGAACTAGACTTATCGCCTAATTGCTCGGTGATGGGTTGAATCAGGTCAGTTCATTATTCGGTGTCAGGTCGAATCTGGTCGAACTATTCAATTATTCGGTATAGGTCGAGTGTTGATCATCAACCTGTACTCATCAATTGTCCCCTATTTCCAAGGCTATCCAGCTAGCTGTCTTAGAAATACAAAGTAGTCAAAACATCGCCACAACTGCTTTTAGCGGCGTCACGAGAAACGAGGCGTTAAAAGTTTAAATGCGCGTTGTGTGCTGTTCCTGCGACGGTCCATCTGGGCCACTTGGGGCAATCTTAACCGCTTATCATGGGCACATTCAATGGTTGAAAATGTTTCTTGCCTGAGCCATTGGATCCCAGTCCATGGGACTTATTACTTGAACCTACTCTACAACTTCCTCATTCTGGAACTTTTCATGGGAGAGATTTCGTAGGGCTTGCTGAGATTTTCTTCTTCGAAAGCGTCATTCCTGATAAGTCTTCTACGTCTTTTAATTTTCTTGCAACTCTAGCTCCATTTGTTCCTCCCCTCTCCGATCCTTCTCCCCTATATTTTTTAGAGGGGATGTCCTCTATTCACCGCCAGCTCGGTCCGTCGCCCCCAATTGATGCTTTTATCGTGAACAATCACAACTTTGAAACTATTCTCTCCAAAATCTTTTATTTTATTAGATTTTTACTACCGATCGTAAAAATAGGGACTGAGACATATCCCCAAGCAATTGATTCTGACTTCGAGAGAACTTTCTCTCTCTTATCCTTTGCCCTGGAAGGGATGAGTAAAACTTCGACTTCTAGGGCAATGTCCCCAGCCAGACCTGCACGAGGTCTAGCCGCCGAATCTATAGTCTCAAAAATTAAGGCTTCTGAATTAGAAAACCTTATAGAGAAATTTAATATCCCTCAGTCGATCAATTTAAGAATCCTTCTTCCTAAGGAGCAGGCATGTTATTTCTCAAAGGAAAATTTGTGTATGTACGAACATTTTTTTCTTGCTGGTCTTAGGCTCCCTTTCCCTCGCATAGTAAGGGAACTGTTGAATTTCTTGGGTCTGTCCCCTGGCCAACTTATTTCTAACGCCTGGTGAATCCTATTCGAACCTGTATTGTTTTGTGGGAAAAGTCAGCCGGTAGTTCGTTAATTGTAGAAGAGTTTTTGTATTATTACCGTCCCAATGAGAGGCAGCCTAGGTGGTACTATTTCCAATCTCGGTCTAAGGACCGAGTTCTGATCCAAGGATGCCCTTCTTCTAACAAACGTTGGAAAGAGATACTTTTTCGTGTCTGGCACTAGTTGGGAATTCCAGTCTTGTGAAGAAGTAGGACCCAACGTCCCCCGTATTCGGCCTATTTGAGGAGATCCTCAGTCAACTAGCATATTTTCTTAGCTGACCCTTGGACTGACATCTTTGAGCCGAGTGGAGGCTGCAAAAGAATACCCCAACAGAACATATGACTTCTTGGTGACCACCGAGAGACTGAGTTGCTATTTGTTCGGGCCCCCTATTCCTCGTGAGCTCTATTTTTCTTTTCAATTTCTCTTATTCTGCTAGGGTCAGGGCATGAGTGAGTGCTGACTCAGAGACTCCTCCTTCCCCAAAGAAACCAAGGCTTCTGGGCAAAGGGAAGATTCAAGCTCATTCCCAAGAGCCTCCTACTCTTGTAAACAAGAACGTGGTCGAAATAGATCCCTCACCTGATGGAGAGGACCTCTCTATTGCCATTTCTCCTCATTCTCAGTCTTCTACCCTAGCACTGACTAGCTCTTTAGCCTCGGCCTCTAAATCCCAAGCCGCAAGAGATATGATGAGTAGCTTTGAAGCTGCCAGGACAAGAATGCAGCAATTCATTGGAGATGAAGTTGAGACTTTAGCCACTCTAGGTACTAGCTAGATTGCTCAAGACCTACTTCTGGATCTGACTAGGGTAAGCCTTTATACTTCCTTTTTTTCTAGTTGCTATTATTTCCTGCTTATATACTTACCTTTTCGTTCTTCTTCTCTTTTTTGTTCGGTCTGTTCATTTGTCTCAGTGGTGTATTCAGGGGGAAGTACGAATCCGAGATGACACCAGCGCCATCAATCAGTTGAAGGAGGAGCAGACCAGAGCTTCTGAGGACTCAGAACGAGTGAAGAGTGATCCGACCGAGAAGGAAGGAAGGTTGATCGAAGAGCTTGGAGACCGAGCTAAGGTGAGCCCAATATCGTGTTGCTGACCTGGAGGTTCAAGTGGAAGCATTGAAGAGATAGGATGACACGAGCAGGGCCAAGATTGTGGATCTGGCAGCCAAACTTGGAGCCGCTGAAGGGACTGCCATCGAGAAGTTCAAGTCTTCGGAAGAATACCAGGTGGAGCTAGCCGAGCAGTACATTAGTGGTTTTGATAAGATGAAGGCCCGAGCCTGTGTTCTCTTCCCTGGCTTTGACTTTTTTTCTTTCTCTACTGAAGACGAAGTTGGGGAAGAAGCCCCTTAGATTTATCTTTTCATTTCTAAAAACTCTTAGTTTCTGAAAAACTTTTCTATTTCTGTTGTAGTTTGAGTAAAAACACTTAACTGCTTTGGATGGTTTTTGATAGTGGATGACTGGATACTTTAATTGTTTTTTATGTGTTTATGTATGACTCTTTCTCAAATCTATTTTGAGGATGGGTAAATTCTTACTTCGTGTTACTTATCGACTTACTTTTTCCGAATAGTTGTCTCTTTACACTTGTGCTAGTTTTTCTTAATATGTATGATCCTACTCATACTTTTTCTTAATATGTATGATCTTACTCATACTTTTAACTGAGTATCTAACTTGCCCGACCAAGTCCATATGTAACAAAAACTTTAAACTGTGTGACCTGATTTGTTTACCCAATCGTCCAGCAACCTAACCCCTTAGATAGCCTTGGCCAAGCAGAGCTTGTGCCTCTAGGGCTGGTCGATCGTCCAGCAACCTAACCCCTTAGATAGCCTCGACCAAGCAAGCTGGTCGGTCGTCCAGCAACCTAACCCCTTGGATAGCCTTGGCCAAGCATAGCTTGTCCCCTTGGGCTGGTCGGTCGTCCAACAACCTGACCCCTTGGGCTGGTTGGCCAAGCAGAGCTTGTCCCCTTGGGCTAGTCCGTTGTCCAACAACCTGACCTCGTGCATAGCCTCAACCAAGCAGAGCTTGTTTCATTGGGCTGGTAGGTCGTCCAGCAACCTGACCTTTCGGATAGCGTTGGCCAAGCAGAGCTTGTCCCCTTAGGCTTTAGCCAAAATTTGAATATCAAAGAGAAAAAAGTAAAGTTCTTTTATGCTCAATCTTCATTAATAATTTCTTAGAAAGGAAAATAAATCAAATTTAAGAAGAAAATTCTGCTGAAGGCGAAAACTACCTTTATTAAGGAAAAAAACTGAAAAACTGTACTGATAATACTTTCTCAGATGTTATGCATTCCACGCGTGGGAAAGGTTCTTGCCCGTCATATCTTTTAACTTGTATACACATGTTCAAACCCTACCTTCCACTAGGTATGGCTCTTCTCAGTTGGGAGCTAACTTGTCGTCTTGTGGATTTTTGCTCGCCTGAGAAGCTTTTCTTAAAACTAGGTCCCCAACTCTGAATTCTCTTCCAGGCACATTCTTGTCATAGTGCCTCTTCATTCTCTGTTGGTATGCTGCCATTCTAAGTGCTGCTATTTTCCTGACTTCATCCACACTATCAAGGTTTGCTCTCAATCCTCTCTCATTCTCTTCTTCTCCGAAGTGGTCTATTCGGATGTTCGGCAAGCCAACTTCGACTGGAATCACAGCCTCACTCCCGAATTCTAGCATAAATGGGGTTTCTCCCGTGGGGGTGCGCTCGGTTGTTTGGTATGCCCAGAGGATACTGCGTAATTCTTCTAACCACAATCTTTTAGCATTTTCCATCTTTGTCTTGATCAACTTCAAAATCATGAGATTAGTTACCTCAACCTGTCCATTCGCCTTCGGATGATACTCTTGGTATTCCGCACCAAAATACGATAGATTTCCATACAAAAGCAATTATTTTCTCTTCGGTTGTTCTAGCCAAGGGTTCAGCTTCTACCCATTTCGTAAAATAGCCCACAGGTACAATTAAAAACTTTGTTTATCCTCGTCCTAAGGGGAATGGCCCGAGTAGAACAATTCCCCATTAGGAGAAAGGCCAAGGAGAAGTAACTATGGTCATTTCAATAGGTGGTTGTTAGAGAATTATTGCAAATCCTAACATTTGTTACATCTTTTTACCAGTTCTAGTGCATCTCTTTGCATTGTGGGCCAATAATAACCAGCCCTTAAAGCTTTATAAGTAAGAGCTCGACCACCCGAGTGATTGCCACCAACTCCCTCAAGAATATCATGCATAGCATATTCAGCGTCTTCCTTTGAAAGGCATCAAAGATATAGTAATGAAAATCCTATCTTGTAAAGATGTTCTCCTAGTAAAGTATACTTACTTTCCTGTTGCTTCTCTTTCCTTGCCTCGGCTGAATCATCCAGGAGTTTTCCATCTTTAAGATAGGCTCTAATTGGATCCATCCATGACACCTGCACTTGAATCGGGGTAACTTCCCTCACTTCCTTCCATTTTAGTTTGATTTCTGACAAGTACTCGATCGGCACGTTTTGCTCACGCTAACTCTCAGGGGCTGATGTCAATCAGGCCAACGTATCTACTTGCTGATTCTCTTCTCTGGGTACGCTCGATCGACCATTTTTCAAATTCTGCCCCGATTTCTTCAATTAGACCCTTATATGCAAGCATCCTTTCTTCTTTCGCCTCATAACGGTGTTGAAGCTGCCCGACAATTAGTTGTGAATCACTAAAAACCTTTACCTGCTCATCCCCTACAGACTTTGCAACTCTCAGGGCCATTATCACAGCCTCATACTCAGCCTCATTATTGGTCGTTTTAAAACCAAGTTGTACTGCATTCTCGAGTACATCACCATGTGGGGAGATCAGAACCAATCCGAGTCCACTTGCCTCCTGCGTTGTCGAGCCATCCACGTAGGCTGACCAGACTTTTTCTTTACTAAAATCCTCTTCATGATTCAAGGGGGGTGGCTGCACAATTTTCTTGTTCTTGTTATTTCCATGAGAGGTGAACTCTGCTACAAAGTCAACGACAACTTGTCCTTTTATGGCTGCCCTTGGTTGATATTTAATGTCAAACTCTCCCACTTCCATTGACCATTTGGCTAGTCGCCCTGATAGCTTTGGCTTTTGCATGACTTGCCGAAGTGGTTGATTGATGATTACCACAATGGTGTGTGACTAAAAGTATGGGCGCAATCGTCATGCCGCCATTATTAGTGCAAAAGAAAATTTTTCCAAATCAAGATACCTACTCTCCCCTCCTTAATAAGCTCGGCTGACATAATAAACAAGCTTCTGAAACCCCTCTTCTTCCCTTACCAGAGCGGCGCTGACAGTAGTGTTAGAAGCTGCTAGGTATAAAAATAACTCTTCACCGAGTTTGGTCCGACTAAGTAATGGCGGTTGAGTGAGGTACCTTTTTAAGTCGAATAAAGTCTTTTCACATTCCACTGTCCAAACGAAAGCTTTCCTAAATACTTTAAAGAATGGTAAGCACTGATCAGTAGCTTTGGAAACAAAATGATTAAGGGCGGGTATTCAGCCGGTCAACTGCTGCACCTCTTTCACACTCTAGGGAGACTACATATCCAAAATAGCTTTGATCTTCTTCAGATTTTTCTCGATGCCCCTTTGGTTTACCATAAAACCAAGGAACTTTCCTCCAGCCACACCAAACGCGCACTTAGAAGGATTCAGCTTCATGTTGTACTGCTTGAGTAAATGAAAGGTTTCTTTTAGATCTTCCAAATGACTGGCGGTGTATTGGCTCTTTGTAAGCA
This sequence comes from Heliamphora exappendiculata, assembly GCA_034768845.1. Classification (NCBI taxonomy): domain Eukaryota; kingdom Viridiplantae; phylum Streptophyta; class Magnoliopsida; order Ericales; family Sarraceniaceae; genus Heliamphora; species Heliamphora exappendiculata. Next base: position 10,789 of record JAOTRH010004778.1, read on the forward strand.
TATCATCGACATAACCCTCCATGTTTCTTCCTATCTGAGGTTTGAACATTCTGTTAACCAGGCGCTGGTCGGTAGCCCTCGCGTTCTTCAAACCAAACAGCATTACCTTATAACAAAAAAGTCCTCGGTCAATAGTAAAAGAAGTTTTCTCCTAGTCGGTCGAGCACATGCGAATCTGGTTGTAGCCAGAAAAGGCATCCATGAAATGGATGCGCTCGTGTCCGGCTGTAGAGTCAACCAACTAATCTATCCTTGGCAGTGGATAGCTATCCTTGGGGCATGCATTGTTCAAATCAATAAAATCAACACACATCCGCCACTTTTCATTAGTTTTCTTTAGTAAGACTATATTAGCCAACCACTCAGGGTACACTTCTTTAATAAAATCAGCTTTTAAGAGTTTATCCACTTTGATTGATATGGCTTCATTACGCTCTTTGGCAAATGTTCTCGGCCGTTGTCTGACAAGCTTGTAATTCTTGGCTATATTGAGGCAGTGTGTGATCACCTCTGGGTGGATTCTCGGCATATCTTCGTGTCCTCAGGCAAATACGTCTTGATGTGCCTTGAGAAACCCTATGAGTTATGCTTGGTCGGTCTTGGTTAGCAGGGCACTGATAAAACCTTCGCTTCTGGTTTTTCCTGACTGAGCGTAACTCCGACTAGTTCTTCAACAAGTTTCGATCAGGGCCTTACTGGGTTGTGTTCGCCCTCCAATGTATCCAGTATCATTGCTTCCTTATCCCTCTATTCGCTTAGCGAAGTGGTATAACATTCTTGAGCCATTAACTGGTCGGCCCTCACCTCCCCAACTCATTTTAGGGTCGAAAACTTCATTGTAAGATTGTAAGTGTCGATTATCACTCAAAAAAGATTCAAGGTCATCCTTCCTACAATTGCATTGTATGTCGAAGGGCAGTTTATTACCATGAAAGTGATTTGATGGGTTATTTGCTTTGGGTGGATCCCTATTGTCGGAGGGAGCTCGATCGAACCCAACGGCTGCACTTTTTTCCTGGTGAACCCTACAAAAAGGGACATTACGGGCATTGACTTACTTCTTCCAATATTGAGCTAATCAAAAGCCTTGAGGAAGAGTATGTCCGCTAAACTCCCGTTGTCAATTAAGATCCTTCACATCCGATAGTTAGCCACCACCATGGTGAATACCAAAGGATCATCATGTGGATGTTGGACACCCTGCCCATCTTGATCTAAGAAAGTGATGGGTTCCTGCCTGCTTTTCACTAATCGTCTGGCCATATATATGTCGCCAAAACTTTGTCTTCTTAATTTCCTCGTATGAGTTCGACGAGAGGAACTGGTTTCTCCTCCTCTAGCAAATCCTCCCGACATCATCTGAATTTCTCCCGCCAGTTCTTGGTCAGGAAATGGCTTATCCTGTCATGGCTGCTCCTTTTTCCCCGCTCGGTCAGCCACAAACCTCCTCGACCTGCCTTTTTCTGATCAACAACCCTATCTTCTCTTTGAGATCAAAACAATCTTTAGTATTGTGACCGTGGTCATTATGGAACCTAAAATATTTCTCTTGATTTTGCCGCTCTGGTGTGGTTCACAATCTCCTCGGCCATTTCAAATCTAGATCATCATGGATTTGCAATAACACTTAATCTACCAGAGTATTCAAGGGTGTGTACCTTTTGAACTGACTGAGTGGAATTTGGATTTTTTCTGGCTGGGCTCTTTTGGACTTCTCTTCTCTGTTTCTCGGGATCGTCTAGAGTGATCGACTTCTGCTATACGAAAGCGTTCGGTATTGTGATGAGACTCGACCTGTCGCTCACCGATTTTTCGAGCATTATGTAATGTTGTCATTTGGCCATCAACTACGTCATGTTAGCTAGAGGGGCTTGGATAGAGAGAACAAAAACTTTGTGGGTTGTAATCCGCCCATAAACGCAGTTAGAGCCACATTGTCGTCGATATCATCCACCAAGAGAGCTTCAGCGTTGAAATGCGTGACATAGTCTCTTAGGGCCTCCCCATGCACCTATTTGACATTCAGCAAATAGGTTGCTGACCTTCTATGCCGTTGACCCCCAATAAAATGTCCCACGAATATCGTACTTTGCTGGTGAAAGTTTCTGTTAGCCCAATGGATTTTTTATTTTAATTTTGATGATTTTCATAATTTATTTTTTAAGAATAAATGGATTTAAAAGGATAATATTTTTATATTTTCAAAATAAAAGTGTTAACACATTTTGAACATTTGAGTTGACAACTTAGCCAAAAGAAATGATTTAACTCTCAAAAGGATTAAAACACTCACATATTCTTAAATGAGAATATTTTGTGTTAAACCCAATTAAAAAATAAGTCAAACACTTTTAAGTCAAAGTATACTTGAAGCACATCAAGTGTGTCAACCCCTTTGAATAAATTGTTTGACACCCTAACAGTTATATGAACTTGTTTCCAGTTATCAAAAGTTAGTATCGATACAAGCAAGTTTTGTGTCAACACAAAAGAGCCAAAGCTCTCAGGACTCAAAAATGAGTTGACACAAATAATATTTTTGTCGACACAAAAGTGTTTATCACTTTTGGTATCCGGTATTTTGGGTCGACACAATTAAAAATGTGTCAACACAAAACAACCGAGGCCACCTGCAGATTTTGGGTGCCGACACAAAGTTGAAGATGAGTCGACACAAAAGTCCTGAGTCCGCATGAAAAATTTTGGTGTCGACACCAAAGTCCAAATGTGCCGACACAAATATACCAAAGTTTCTTGTAGAATTTAGTGTCGACACCAAAAACAAGATGAGTCGACACATATATTCCTCTTCGAATGCTGAAGTTTCAAAAGAGTCGACACAAAATCCAAAGGTGTCGAGACCATGATGTTGGTAAGGTAGATTGCAGAATTTCTGTCGATCCCTCAGAAGAAATGTGTCGACCCAACCACTTAAGGGATCCTGCCCTAGACAATTTGTGTCAACACCAAAGGTCTTTGTGTCGACACCGGCGACGAAAATTCAAATTCGCGACAGACCTCAACGATTATATTTTTGGCATTTATTGCTCACACCTACCTCCAACGATCATGAATGCACATGAGCTTATATAAGAAGTAACTTCTTAGCATTTACTCTAAATGAAGACTTACAATCACTATTCTATTGCTTGAATCAAACTTAGAATTTTTAAGCTTTCATTTATTGTTGAAGCTCCAACTCTTGTTCCTCATCTCTTTTTATCTTCTCATTTATTGTAAATCTATTTTGTAAAGAGATTGAGTATTTCACATTAATACTCTTCATTTATTATATTCAACGGTGAGTCACCTTTTATCCTTTGAGTGAGTGAGTAAATCTTATCAAAGAAGAGTTCAAGAAAGATTAGAAGAAAATAGGGAATTGATTTCATAGGATCTTCTTGAAGCTGTGTTAGACTTTTGAATGCACCCGTAAATATTTGGATAGCTCAAGCGAAATCTTGAAGTTGTAAATGCTTGAAATGCGCCCGTGAAGCATTCTATATAGTGAAAATACTAAAGGAAAAACTTGAGAAGTGGACGTAGGCTTGGAAGAAGCCGAACCACTATAAAAGTCTTAGTGCTTATCCTTAACCTTTTTCATATTTTCATTGCTTCAATATTTGCTTATCCTACTTTATTTGTTTACAATATTAAAAAGTTTTCAAAAATATTTTAAAATTATTATTTATTTTTTAAAGATCCAATTCACCCCTTCTTAGGTTGCCTAGAACTAACAGTTTCCAATCGTCCCAGGTTTAAGCCTACTGAACCAAACTCTAACTGATCCCTTTAATGTGATTGGAAAGGCACGGCACATTATCTCGTCTGAAACAGCATGGAGGTTCATGAAGATCCGTTCATGAACACACAAAGCTTAAATAAACGGAAGATCCTTTCGGTGAACGAGTTCATCGACTCCCCCCGCCATCTTTCCTTTCACGACCTCCATGACATTTTGCAACTACTCTCTCATCTCTTTGATTTCTGCTTCTAATGTTGCTGATGTCTCAGTTCGATCCTCATGATACTTAGGATCTTCTCCCCTACTATACTGGTAACTATCGACTTCTTCTTTGTTGGGATCTATTCTCCCTCGACTACGCGATAGGGGAGGGAAAGCTTCTTCGAACTATGGATTTGGTGGACCTATCCCGCCCTGATTGGGTGGTACGAGATCCTCCTCTCCCTGCTTTCCCTACCTTAGAGGTTCAGTTTGCACAATTTGTTCCTATGCATCGATTCGTTGATGCAGAGCTTGCGTTTGTTGAGCAAGGCCTTGAATCATATGGACCAGATCGGCTAACTGATGCTCCATACGCTGGTCTCATGGCATCTCTCCTTGAAGCGGTTGCTGGCAATTACTATCCGATGCCATGGCCCTTGTTTCCACCATCAGAACTATAGCCTAACAGAAAGATTCCCACAGACAGCGCCAAAGTATTAGCTCGATAATCGTACTGAGCTGATCAGAGAGGATGAGTGATTGACCACACGAGATTGAACGACCTTGACTCCTAGTCTCTAATGTAACCAGGGGAAGAACAAAGAAACTTGACACTAGTGGGATGCCGGCCGACTACCCTCCGATGCCTAAGTCAAGCTACTAGAATTATACTAGAGAGGAAATGATTTTGATATATGTATACTGATCTTACCTTGTGATTCAAGCCTTTTGTTCATTTATATAGAGCTTTTAAATATATGTTGATCCATCTTTGTTCTCCATAAAATTCTCAGCTGATTCCTATTTATCTGGTGATAGTTGAGATTTTGCTAACTTAGTCAAAGTGTATTTTGAACTAGACTTATCGCCTGATTTCTTGGTGATGGGTCGAGTCGGGTCAGTTCATTATTCGGTGTCGGGTCAAATCTAGTCATACTATTTGGTCATTCGGTATAGGCCGAGTGCCAATCATCAATCTGTACTCATCAAAAGTTATTGGATGTAAGTAGGTTTTCACCAAAAAAGATGATCCAGCCACCAAAGACGGTGTGTAATTCATAACCAGATTATTAACAAAGGGTTATGCTCAAACTGAGGAAATTGACTATAATGAGGTATTCTTTCCAATTGTGAAGCATTCATTCATTCGTATTTTACTAGCTTTGGGTGCACAATATGATTTGGAGTTAACTCAACTCAGCGTGAAGACTACATTTCTACATGGTGATTTAAAGGAAGAAATCTACAGGTCTCAATCTGATGGTTTCAAAGAAACTAGAAAAGAAAATGGATTTGTAGTTTGAAAAAAGTCTCTATGTGGTTTGAAGCAGTCACCTCGGCAATGGTATAAACAATTCAATCACTGTATGATTGATCAAAAATACACTCGCAACCAGTTTGATCATTGTGTGTGTTTCAGAAAACTTGCAGATGGTTCCTTCATTTATTTACTTTTATATGTTGATGATGTGTTGGTCGCATGTAAAAGCACAGTGGAGATAGCTCGTTTGAAAACTCAACTGAGTCGTGAGTTCGAAATGAAGGACTTGAGAAAAGCACATAGAATTTTGGAGATGAAAATTACACAAGATATGATGAAAAGCACAGTTCACCTTACTCAAAAATAGTATTTGACAAGAATACTACAACATTTTGGTATGAGTAAAAACACAAAGCCGGCAAATACTCCTTTGGCCCTACATTTTAAGTTAAGTGCATCGATATCTCCAAACACTAAAAAGGATCAAGAATTTATGTCTCAAGTCCCTTATGCAAGTTTGGTTTGTAAGCATATGTTTGGACTATTTTTTTTTAGTGATTTTTAAATTTTTTGACTTTTTTAGATAAAAGAATATGTCAAATCATGATTTTTTGTGAGTGAAAAAAGTCAAAAAATCAAGCTAAGGCAAACTAAGTGGCTTTTTTTATAGAAAAAGCTAAAAAGCCTGACTTTTAAGTCAGGCCAAACACAAGCTAACTTGATGTATGTTATCGTTATGGTATGCACAAGGTCTAATATCTCTCAAGTCGTCAGTATAGTCGGTCATTAACTAAATTTGTTTGTTTGTTTGTGCCCTTATTGTTGAATAAAAATTGAACGGTGTGATTACTGTTGAGTAGAAATTGAACTATTTAGACCTGGTTGATAATTTTGATTTTTTAACTAAAAATACTATAAAGTTAAGATTGCCTGCTTGACAAAAAAGAAAAAAAAAAAGTTAAAAAGTCAAAAAATCAATTCAAAATACGAACTCTTACAATTTTTAATTCAAACTTTTACTATTTTTTAAATACAATAATACTTTTTATTCATAACTTATTTATTACCACTACCAACTACATATAATTGTTAATATTAAATATATAAAAAAATAAAAATATTCACTTTAAACTAAAGGCAAAAAAAATTAACTTTTTACCCAAACAATTAATTTGAAAAAAACTAACTTCAAAACTAAATTAACAAATAACCTACTTTAAACTCAATTTAATTTTTTAATTAAAAACATAAAAAATTAAAAAATAAACTTTTAAGCTAGTTTGCCAATTAAGGCCTTAGTCATGAAATTATAGGAAAATGTGATATAGTATTAAATAAGTATTTTTTTTCACTTTACTTGCGTGTTATAGGAATAGCAATTTGTCCAGTCTTGTTCACCACTAGCATGTCATTGACATGTTATTTACAAAGTTTCTTTATCCCAGTTACTTTTTTTATATATTTTCTCATATTCTCTTATTGAAGATATAAGGAATAAAAATATCTCAGCCAATTCAAAAAAAACGGACTATTTTAGCATAAGTTATCATTTGTCAAATCAAACACAATCCAACACATAACTAAATACATTATTAATCTAATTCATATTAATACTAATACTACCAATCCACACACTATTTATTTCATAAATTTAGATATTCAATCTAAACATCGCCAAAGCCCCTAATACTAATGTTATTTTGGAGAGAAAATGTAAAATATTTTCATTTTTACAGATGCAATAGAAAATCCCCCTCGTCCCAAATGCCCAAACAACCCCCCCACCACTAAGCCATATCAAACATCTGCAACCCAGCCATCGCACTCCACCGTCCGATCCAATCATAATCCCAAATCATTCAAGCCCACGGTTGAGATCATATCTTGTCGAGCTTCTCGGCCACGACCACCGGATTGGCCTTGGCTATCGCCTCCCTCCCCATCGCCTTGAAATCGAACGTGCAGTCGTGCTGCTCCGGGTGCCTGTGCGTCCCGCAAAACGTCGTCCCGCACCTGCAATTGAATCCCGTCAGCCCCACGCGCCTCCTACACGCTCCACACCTGTTCGGCCGCGCCACCGCCGGGACCACCGTCGGCACCGCAACTTCGACCGGCGTTGAATCTTCGACGGCGAACTTAATCTCCTGTGAAATCACCTGATTAGAAGAAACTTCAACGGCGGCTACCTTAATCTCCTGTGAAATCGCACGATTAGAAGAAACGGAACCTAACGATTCCGACGACGAAAAGGACTTCTCGACGGCGAGTTTGGCCTTGGAGGCTTGTTGTTCTTTGAGGCAGTGATCTTTGTAACATTTGGAACAGAGATCAAGCGTGGTAGGACTGCCGAAGAATCCGCAATTGTTGGCGCAGAGCCTGTGACCTTCTGGTTCTTGCCATCTATGTTCCTCCGCCATCTTCCTTTATCCAGATCAAGATCTTCGTTCGAGTTCTGTACACAGAGCGCGTCAAATTCTCCAATATATACGTATAGATGAGCGACCGATCTCTCTCGAATCTCGATCTCTCAATTTTTTGGTCGATTGCGTATTTAGGTCAAATCAAAGCCTGCGTACAATCAATTGAAAGAAAAATTGATAGGCGATGTCGAGATTGATAAGCGATTTCGCAAAAACCTAAGGAATTTGGAGGTTGCGTACGCGACGGAGCGATGACGAAGAGATCGGAGGTCTTCGGAGAGAGAAACGATGGGGGAAGAGGAGAGAGAGAGAGACGTGGGTTACAGGCTGGAGGAGAAGCGAATGGGGACACGGCTTTAGATGCTACTGTATATAATGGAGGATGAGAAAATCTGTGAGAAACCAAAACAGGACATTTCAACGCGGAAGCCGCACGGATATCTTAAATCTTTCGTGGCACCTAGCCTTCGTTTGGCTATCCGTCGGTTTAAAATTGATTTTTTGGTTTTTCACATAAAATTCAAAAAGTTGAAAAAAATTATTTTTAACCTTCAACTTTTAATTTATTTATTTTTAAATTTTTCACTTTTTTCATAATAATTTTTAATTTTATTTTTTTACATATAAAATTACACCATTTTCAAACAAATAATCATATTTCATCTCATTTAGGCTAAACGATAATTATAAAATTACACGTACTTCTCCTGAAATTTATGTTTATTATAGGAATCTCTTCAGTGGTCTCTGAATTTACACTAATCTCCTGTGAAATTTAATTTTAATATCAATTGTACCACAATTGTTAAAATTTCTGTTGAAATTTAACAAAAATCGCCCATTCACCCCAAAATCACATTTCTCATCCCAAAACTACTCTTTAAACTACCATTTAAATTATTTTTTTCCCCAAAATCACCAATCTCACCCCAAATTTCAACGGAATAGTGGTTTTGGGGTAGGAATTATGATTTTGGTTGAGGTGGGAGAGGCGATTTTTATTAAATTTCAACGAAAAATTTGTCAGTTAGTGTGCAATTGATATTAAAATTAAACCTCATGGGAGGTTAGTATAATTTCAGAAACTACATGAGAGATCCCTATAATAAGCTTAAATCTAAGGAGAGGTAAGTGTAATTATTCCTAAACTTATTTAGCTTTTTTAGTGGCTTAAGTCGATTTTTTGGCTTTAAGCCAAACGAACTCTTAAACTACTACTAAAAAACTTTTAAGAATTCCAAAACTTAATGGCCATGTTTGGTAAGGCCTTATTTGGCAACATAATTTTAAGTTTAAAATTTTTTTGTTTAAAATCGTTTTAAGACCCTGATTGGTAACATGATTTTTTTGACTTTTTGATTAAAAATGCAAAAAAAAAAACCTTACCCATTTGGAAAAAAAACTTAAAAGCTAAAAAATCAAATCAAAATACAAACTCTCAAAATATTCAAATTAAACTCCTACCATTTTCAAAATACAATAATACCTCTTATTGATAACTTATTTACTACCACTACCAATTACATATAATTATTAATATCAAATATATAAAATGGTAAAATAGTTAACTTTGAAAAAAAAATAAAAAATTGATTTTCTACCGAAATAATCAATTTTAAAAAAGTTACCTTAAAAGCTAAGTTACCAAATAATCTACTTTGAATTCAATTTAGCTTTTTGGCTAAAAACACAAAAAAATAAAAAAAAATAACTTTTATGCTAATTACCAATCAGGCGTAGGTTAATTAAGCAAAAAGTCCATTTGAAAAATCATAAATGTAATTTTAAATCAAAAGACAATAAATTAAAAAACTTGGCTTAAACTGCTTTTAAGCCAAAAAATAAAAAAATTTAGCTTAAAGTTATTATATTTTTTAAATTTTATTTTTAGATAATTTTATATTTAATATAGATCTTGTTTGATAGGTTTCAACGAGTATATTTTAAAAATATAATTTTTATAAAAAATATATATATATATATAATAAAAATTATAATATTTTATAAAATATATATATATTAAAAATTTACATAAAAAGAGAAAAAATGCTAAAAAGGTGAAAAGTCTTTGGGTTGCCAAACAAAATTTTTTAGCTTTTTGCACTTTAAGCAAAAATGCAAAGAGTCTGACTTAAAAGCCAGTTGCTAAATGAAGCCTAATCTCAAGAATTTTGCTTATTTATATTTTTTTAAAATTTTTTTCATCTTTGAACTAAGCTCTTTTACTTCTTGAAATCATCTTGATAAGATAAATCAAAAAATTTAAAAAATTTAAAAAAATTTTAAAAAGGAAAATAAGAAACATTAAATGTGGCTTATTTTATCTTTTTTGAAGTTTTTCATATTTTGAATAGAATATTTATTTTTTTAGCACGTTTTGATGAGAAAAATCAAAAAGTATAATAATTCAATTACATAATAAAAAAACATACTAAATACAAAAGTAAGCAAAACGAAAAATAAAAAGTCAAAAAATCAAATCAAAGCACTAACTACAATAATATTTTATTCAAACTCCAATCACTTTATACAATAATACCTCTAATTTATAACTTATGTACTATCACTACCAACTACATATAATTGTTAAAATTAAATATATAGAAAGATAAAATTGTCCAATTTGAACAAAAAATATAAATAAAATTAATTTTTTACCCAAATAATCAACTTTTAAAAAGTTTACTTAAAAACTAAGTTATCAAATAATTTATTTTGAACTAAATTTAACTTTTTAACTAAAAATATAAAAACACTACTACGCTGTTGTTAATTTGTATTACTACGGCTACCTATACGATGTTTCACACCTTAGTAGGGTTTGAGAAAAACTAATATACAACTCACGTATCTTAAAACCTAGACAACATTTCATATATCACTAGAGTTTGAACACAAGTACCTAAACGGTGTTTCACATCTTCTTAAGGTTTGAAAAACAAAAAAAAACTAGACATGTCTCACGTATTTTAGAACCTAGACGACACTTTACGTATCATAGGAGTTTGAACACAGATACCTAGACGGTGTTTCACATCTATCTTACTAGAGTTTAGAAAAAACTTAGACGCATCTCGCATATTTTAAGACCTAGAAAACACTTTGCATATCACTAAAATTTGAAAATGAGTATCTAAACGATGTTTCACACCTTACTAAGGTTTAGAAAAAACCTAAACATATCTCACGCATCTTAGAACCAAGGCGACACATCGCATTTCACTAGAGTTTGAACATTGGTACCTAGACGATTTTGGATATTTCAAACACCAACCTTCGAAAATCCACTGCGCAGGTCCAACTGATACATGTATCAGTTGGGAATCGAATGCATTATTATCAAACTGCAATGCAAATTAGCAACTGATAATGTATTAGTTAATTATATGTGGCGGGATCTTGAGAAAATGTATTGCGAAAAATAACTAATACATGTATCAGTTATAAATTATGCTTCAGGATCATCAAACTGCAATGCAAATTAACAACTGATATAATGTATCGGTTACATATATGGTATGACCTATAACTGATACAAGTTTCAATTAGATACTCTGCATTCCCTCCTTCAGTGGCAACCACTCTCGCACCTCCGACCACCCTTCGTCGTCGACCCATCTCACTTAACCGTTTGGTCGCCCACCAAAACCCTCTCTGTTAACTACTCGCACACGAGGAGGACGAAAATGAAGGCAACAGAGGTTTGGGTGGCGGCGGAGGAGCAGGCGGCGATGGTGGAAAAGGAAAAAGAAGAAGGCAACGGAGGTTTGGATTGCGACAGATGTTTGGATGACGACGATAGTGGAGAAGAACGAAAATGAATGCGGCGGAGGTTTCAAGAAATTTATGTGAATCCATTAAACCTAAATTCTACAAATCTGTTGTATGCTAAAATTGTGGAGATATGATTTCAAATTCTTATACTTAATTAAAAGTTATTCACTTATTTTGAAAATTCTCATATATCACGCCGCCTATGAAACAAACCCTATACATATACAATTAAATTAAATAAGAGTATATTAATCATTCTATTTCGTTAAATTTAAGAATATGAGTAAATGCAACAACAACAAAAAATGACAGAACTAAAACTTTTAGAACACTTAAAAATAAGACTAAAATTCAAATTAATCCAAAATAATTTCTTTTAACCTTTTTTTATCTTTTCTAATTTTTTTATTTTTTGGTCAATTCCTTTTACCTTTTTGATTCGACTCGAGAAGAAAATTTTGAAAAATAAAGAGGTTTGATAAGATAATAAAAAAAAGTTAATTAAAATATAAACAGTGTTTTAGTCTTATCGTTAATTTCTCTTAGCATAATTGACAGAGACATATTTTAGCTTTTTCTATTTTTGTCAATATTTTTTTCTTTTTTGTTAGTCTTGATAAAAATGAAAAATAAAAAGCTAGATTAAATGATAATAGTTTTTTTTACTAAATACAAAAAATAAATAAAATAATATAAATTAATAAGCTATTATTCCAAATCAATCATAATATTTTGATTTTGAGCTCCTAGGTTTGACATAGTTAGTGTTAGATTCAAAGTCACATATTTTTGTAATTTGAATCGTTTACTTTATTTTTTGTCAAGCTTTCTTTATAGATTATTTATGCCAAAAAGATAAATTAACCAGATATAAGAAATAAATACTATCACTTTGAACAAATATAAAAACCAACTTACAAATTCTATTGAATTCACAACCAAACGACTTAAGTTGAATGTATCGAATTCACATGCACCTTTTTCCGCTCAATCACTATAACATCAAATTCACTATGCCTTCCGCCTCATAATTCACTAAAGGACTTAATATTGAACCTTCAATTAAAAATGACCTCTCTTGAGGTGCCACGAAGAATGCTCTCTAGAGTATGCTTTATGTCTTTTTTATCTTAAAAACTTTTCAAACTATCTATATATACACACCAAGGTTGCCTCTTTAAAGAAATTAAACCCTAAGAGGTCTATTAGCAACAGTTTTTTTCAGGGTGCGAATTTGACTGATATTGTTGAAGGGAGCAGAATCCTAAGATACAATGATAGTGTATATGAATCGAATCAAACACGGCGCGAGACAGGATCTACAACATACAAAATAACTGCACTGCATCGAACAATTCAGATGGATGGGAAATTTTGTTTCAATGGAACTAGGACGAAAAATTTACTTTACACCCACATGGCAGAATAGGAATTATACCTCGTCATTCCTTTGGTTTGATAACATTTCAACACTTGAATCTAAAGATTAACATGGCAAGCCAGTAATCTCGTTTCCACTTATATCTTTTGCTATATTTTTTAGTATCGAAACTTAAACTAAGTATAGGTTTAGATCCTTTAAGTTCCCAACTCTATTTAGTTATTTCTCTTTTTCTCTACTTCTCACATCCTGTGAAAATCCTAAGAGACAGAATAATATGTATCACACACGTACTAGCGACCAGAGTTTTATAT
>JAOTRH010004789.1:0-23883 GCA_034768845.1 Heliamphora exappendiculata
GGGGGGTTTGGGAACCCTTTGATTGTTTTTTTATAATTCTCTCTCTCTCTCTCTCTCTCTCTCTCTCTCTTTCTCTCTCTCTCTCTCATGCTTCTAGAAAAGTTGAGATTAGATTAGGGCTTTGTTTGGCTTGCCTCCTATTGTGTTTGCTTTCTTCTTTTTAATATTTTCTCTCATAACTCACTTTCCACAATAATTTAATATCATAACTTTGTATATTATAATCCACATTTACAACTTGATATTTTGTTCCATATCCTGAGATTTTAAACTAATAAACTATACTCATTAACAAATCTTCATCAAAATCTTATTATCATTTATCATCCTGCATCTCAATTACATTTCACATACCATGAGTTCCTTCATTAATGAACAAAATTTTATAGTCCCCATACTCAACTTTAATTCTGTCTCTTCTCTTAACTGAAAATATGAAAGAATAAAATCAACACATACCTAGTCGTTACAGATTTTTATAGAACAAAAATTGTAGTGGAGATCAAATGATGATGGGTGGTGACAACAACCAATGGGAGTACATGCACAAAAGGTGACATGACCTAAGGGAGATTTGACTTGTATTTCCTATGTAAGGAATCATGGATGGCAGGACAAGGGACTCTCGGGCTTTGAAAAAGTTTGCATTTTTTGTTTTACTTGACTTTGGACTTAGAGATCTAAATCTTTAACCATAAAATTAGGGTGATATTGGTCTCAATCTTGTTTTGAGCCATGGGTTCGAGAAGGTTAAATGGATAGGTCATCCCTTCTTAAAGAAATTAAGTTCGAGAATTCGTTCGATTTGAAATGTACTTTCAATTTCTATCAATTTCTAGAGTATGAGTTACTACAATCTACCCCCTTTAAGAAATTTTATTCTCAAAATTTCACATACCCTACACAAAAGATGGGAGAATTTCTTTCGCCTAAAGTCCCTAGGTTTTCCATGTGACTGCTTCAAACTCTCTCGTATTAGTTTTATCTTGTTTGTAGTGATTTGAACAATCTCGAGTTCACTTAATCTTCTTTCTCTAACTTCCTCCCAACAAATTGGGCTTTAACGTCTCCGATGCATAATGCTTCGTAAGGTGCCATTCTCATTATCGACTAAAAAAAAGTATTATAGTAGTAAATGAATTCAATCGGTGATGAATGTTCTCCTAACTTCTCAGAAAGTCCATAATACACATTTCGAGCATACCTACCAAAGTTTGAATCGTCCTCTCTAATTGACCATCTATTTGTGGATGGAATGTCGTGCTAAAATTTAAAGCAGTCCCAACATCTCTTGAAAACTTAGCCAAAATCTAAACGTAACGTGAGGATTTTCTATATACTACTAAGGGAATTGACACTCCATGAAGACGAACGATATGAAGATGGACGATCTCATAAAATTATATATGTGCCACCTGATCCATAAAACTAACCATCTCAACGGTTAGATAATGTGTCTACTTATCCGTTTATACATAGTCGCTCAGAAAGCATCACTCCCTTAGGTGATCGAGATAACCCAGTTACAAACCCATCTTGCCCTTAACATTTGCGTCTAACACTATCTTATCTACCAAACTACTCAATAACTTCACAGTTTAGATTTAGTCTAACAATGTTGGACTTTCAATAAAAATTTCTAATGGACTTTTCTTCTTACCTAGTGTAAGGTTGGTCCTTAACAAACTCATTTTCAAAAACAAAATTCTTTGCACTACCCAAAGGTGTACTATACTTCCCTAACGATTTTTGACTTAGTGTAACCGCCACTACATTGGCCTTCCCTAGATGAAAGTAGATCGTACAGTCATAAACCTAAACTAACTCCATCAATTTCCTCGCAACTTGATCGAACAAAATATCATTCATACGCAAAGGATACTTACTTTTAATGGTGGTTCTACTCGACTGACGATAGTTAAATACACATTCTTGGAGTTCCATCACTCTTCCTTCCAAACAACACTGGTGCACCTCAAGGTGAGACATTAGGTTGAGGAAAAACTTGTTCAACTACTCTTATAATAGTTCCTTCAATTCTCGCAACTTAGCAGGTGATATTCTATAGGGTGGAAATGATATAGGCGTCGTGCCTAGGTATAGGTCAAATGTAAATTCAACTTCTCGGCCTAGGGGTACTTCTAATAAATCTTCTGGAAATACATTTCACTATTGGAGGCAAAACTGTCAAGATCATTGTTTTTGCAAACGATTTTCAGTAAAAATTAACTGGACAGAAAAATGCCAAAACAGGCTCCAGATAAAACTTTTGACGTTGAACGATCAAAATAAAACTCGTGCAACCAAAGTTAATTTAGAAGAATACCTTCTTATCAGTCGATTCTTCAACTACGGTTTGATTCTGAGTTGAAGCTCCTATCAGATCTTTTATTGTATTTCCTTACGAGATTCTCAAATGTAGTGTGGGCTACAGACTATCGAGAACTCGTACTGGCAGAACTCAAATATCTTTAGTCTTTAAAGACAAGTTATGATATAAAACTGGTTCAGCCTACCCGCATATATATAGGGATACAGTAGGGACATGGGGAGTAATTATGAGTAAGACTTCCAGTGGAACGCAGACACCTATCAGCGGTTTCTGCAATTATGGAAAACCAGTAGCGGTTTCTACAATTTTCATAAAATACTGAATTACAATTCACACCACTAAAGAACTATAATTGCACTCTGACCCATAATCTCAAGACCTTCTTGCATTGAGCTCATGTTATTAAATGCTTACCATTTTTCCTCACGTTAAGATTCCCGATACCTGCCAATTAAATTTAATTACTAATAATTTAATTTAATCGGCATCTTGATATTCTTTAAACCCTTATGCTTAACTTATTTGACCGCCAGAGAATCAAATCCACCTGCAAGGCTTGACCCGATCAAAACTTATAAGCTTCCTTAAGGGGGTATCGTCAATCCCGATTTTTCAAAACATAGATTTCGTCAAAAATTAATATTCACCATATAAATAATATCGCTATTTAACTCACCGGGAATATGGACCCATATAAGATCGCACATTCTAATTAATCAAAATAATAAATATTAAATATACGCAAATCAATAATTATTTCAAGATTAAGATGATAAGTATTATTTATAATAACCTTACGGTGTGAATTAATTTATATAGTCAGTATAAAATTAATTACTCCAAATGTCCCGTTTAATACACATAAAGTGTACTAGCACAGAGAGTCAAAATAATAGACGACGCTATTATCTGTTCCCCGTAATTAAGACAGGCCTACTAAAACTCTGTGTTACAGTCGTACCGATGGTATGTCCATTTTCATTTAAACTGTGAACATAAAATTTATATTATGCAAGAATCTAAAATCTGATTTTCTGTGTGCAAGCCATACTCTACACACCAGATTAAATACTATACAGAATATCGGACATCCATGCATAACATTTGAAGAAATGATACACATACATTGCTCATAAAGATTCTCATAAAATAAAAAATTAATTTTATTAATATAAAATTAAATACTAAAAACATAGTTTTCAGTATACCAACCCTAACACTCACAACGACTGGCATCTTTGGAAAGTTCTTCCCTTTCCAACTCTAAGATGTCAAAAACCCATGGCAACCCTTTTGTAACAAAACGAAAACTTTAATTTCTTATATAAAATGAAGCCTACTCCTATCCCCTTGGAATACAAATTTTGTCTCCCCAAGTATCTTAAAGATTACTTACTTCTCAAAGCAGTCTGATGACACGTGATACAATATAAACCAAACCATCCCAAGTATTAAGTCGAGATCCATTATACTCAAAGGTATCAAAATAACGAGCATATCTTTAACTCCCATTTTTCAACGAATAGGTTCCAAACACACTTTTCTCTAACATTCCATCTCCTATCAGTGTAACGATTGATAACACACAATCAAGAGGTCCCAGTGTTGTAGTATTTACTGGCGTTATAAAAGAGTGCTATGAAAGAATCTGTCACCCTTGAATCTACAAGAAACAAAACATTTCTACTAAAAGTGGTAAGAGTACCTATCACCACATTAAGCGTAGCTAGTATGCCTCATCGTGTGGTAGAAAATACTCGCCCCGGGACCCTCGGTTGTTCCATTGGTCCCTTACCATTGTCTTGCACACTCCCATTTAGTCTATCACTCCTCATCCTTTTGCTTCCAATCGACAATGATATTGGTATTCCCAAATTCATGCATTACGAGGGGATATGTCCTTGTTCACAGCAATAGTAACAAATTATCCCCTGAACGGCTTTCAAACAATTCTAAATCATATGATCAGTAGCCCCACACCAGAAGTAAGTATACATGTTTGCCCCTTGACAGACTTTTGGACAATCTTTAATCATATGAGCAGCAGCCCCACGTATAAAACAAGTATACGTTATTGCCTCCTCCATACGACTGGATGCTCCCCTATTCGATTGATTTCCCCTTAATTTAGAATTCTTAGCTATTGATTGGTACCTCTTGCTTTGAGATGCTGAAAGCTTTAGGGTATTACTCTTATAACCATATCCACATGTCTTATCTATAGACACCTCTGAACTTGTTCCTTTTAAATTCTTCTCGCCTTTCCTCACCTTCCTTAGCATCCTTCTCAATTATCCTTGGCTTGTTAACCAAATTAGCATAGTTCTCCAACTCAAGGACTATTAGTCTGGTCCTGATTGAGAAATCGAATCCCTCCTGAAATCTTCTACACTTTGATTCTTCATCAGGTACTAGTTGAGATGCATATCGTGACAACTCCGTGAATCTCATTTCGTACTCCGTCACACTCAATTTCCCTTTATACAATATCAACGAATTCTTGCTCTTTCTCATACTTATAAGTCTTGGGTTTATACTGTCCATCAAATGCCTTCACAAAGTGAACCCAAGAAATCCTCTAGGGTACCAGAGGGTCAACTCTTGGCACCGACATCTTTAATAGCCTCTCAGTTATCTCCCACAAGCTATACGCCTCACCCTAAAACATAAAAGTTATTAGATCGACTAGATCGTCTTCTGCTACTCTGAGTCTATCTAAAATACGCACTGCGATCCTCAGCCAATTTTCAACTTTGGTAGGACTAACAGTTCCCATAAAATCCTTGGCACCCAAATTCTTGAATTGTTTAACTAAATAGTTACTGGTCCTTCCAGCCTGCATTGCGATCCATCTTGCGTTATGCTCTGTTAATCTCTCAATAGGTTCTATCATTATAGCGGTTAGTTCAGGTTAGTTCACAGGTTCAGGTCATACTTGTCTCGCTAGTGGAGACACTTCCTGATGCTCTTAATTAGACTATTTAGGGATAAATGACGCTCTGTCCGAGTTCTCCATGCTTCACCCTTTTACAATAAAGTATGAATTAGGGTGTGATGCTAGAATCCAACTCGAAGTCACAAAGCACAGAATTGCAGCTAAATGAAAAATCCAAATCAACAAAACGAGGGCCATATCTCCCAAAATCTAGTAACATACTCAAACTTCCAATTAGGAATCCAAGCTGGGGCTATCTCCCCAAAATCGATAACAAAATAAGACCCACCCCAGGTTATCTCCCCAATCCGACAACTTAGACATTTAATTAGAAACCTATGCCTGTAAAATGCGTTTTCCAAATAGACCTCAAAGCTAGTTAGTTAGACACCCGAAGGCAAGTGTATGATAACCCCAGGTCTAAATCACTCTATACGACAAACCGTGAGACGACGCAATTAACCTATGGTCCACCACAAACCACATTCTAACAAGTCGACAGGACCTATAACCTAAAGCTCTAATACCAAGATGTCAAACCCCACTTCTGCAAAGTTCTCGACCTGTGCTGTAGGGCATGATCCCGCCACGTCACAGTGGCCTCAAGAAAAGACAAGGCTCAAAATTGTTAAGAAATAAAACTTTCATACTACTTTACTTTAAAACCAACACAACCTTTAAATAAAAAAGCTTCATGGTTCTCAACACAACTATTTCATATGTACCAACCATACAAAAGAATAAATAAAACAACATTCAATTCGCTGTTAAGTTTATAAGACGACGACTGTGGTGGACCAACCACTAGCCATTCCTGCTATCTACAACAACAAAAGTTACAGGGGAGTCCACTTAGCATTATAATGAACACAATGAAAAAAATAAAACAACCACTTTAGGAACACATATTGAAACATTTTTAAAAGACTATCCATCATACTTTAACCCCCCAAAAAATGTGAAAACACTTCATTCATTTCATCAAAAGAAAAATTCATAAGTTATAGATAACTTCCTCATTCCTCAAAGGTATAAATAAGGCATTACAACAACTACCCAAATTACTTCAAAATGTTGATGTCAAAGCATAACAACCACCATACTTTATCATTTCTCATAATAATGCTTAACAACCTCAACCCATTTTAAGTTTTCTTAACAAAACTTGACAGTCACCATGCAAACACTTAGGGATATGGCTTTCTCTCTCTCTCTCTCTCTCTCTCTCTCTCTGTGTATATATATATATATATATCTCTTTGTGTGTATATATATATATATATATAATAACCAAAGTCCTCAACCCACATGAGAGACCTTCACTTTTCTCTATCCCTCTTCTTCACTTCTTCTCCTCTTCTCCTCTCCATCTCTAGAGAGAGAAAGCCAGGTTCCTCATGAAAACCCTAACCCTCCATCGCTTAAGTTGAAGATTGAAGCCAGATTAGGAGCAAGTAAGGGTAGAAATCAAGCTTTGGAGCAAGAAAATGAAAGATAAAGTACTATGGAGGCAAGATCTCTCAACATCCAAACCCTAGGTGGGAAGATCGGATAGAATTTCAAGCTTTTGAGCAAATCCGAGGTAGAATCTAGATTTCCTCATATGTTTGTATCGATTTGGGTTGATAATTTGTTATATGAGTAAAATATAGTAGATTTCATGCATGATTTGAAGGGTTAATAGAGTAATGTGTGAGTTAAGTTGGGTTCTCATAAAGATTTGAGTTTTTGAGAAGACCATGATTTTGAGAAATTATTGCATAAAAAGGGTTTATGAGACTTGAATCCAATGTTTTTGGGGGTGAAAATCAAGATTTGAAACATATTTGATGAAGGTTTAAGGGTATTGAAGTTAGAAACTCAAAATAGAAGAAAATCTGGGTTTTTCTCGAGCACCAGCACGCTCGAGCGGAGCCCTATCCGCTCGAGCGGTCAACTGGCGGAGAGTTGGGCGCTCGAGTGCCTGAAGTCCGCTCAAGTGGACTAGCTACGCAGGGCCAACTTGTTTTGATCATATCTCCCTCATTCGGACTCCGAATGGGGTCGTTCTTATACTCAAATCGAAGCCCCGAAAGTTCTCTTTTCAACAAGACTACTCTCATAAGAAAATTCTTTTTGTAGAAAAATTATGATTAAAATAGTGAGGGTATGTCAAATTTTTTTAACAGTTTTCCACCCGTTTTGGACCAAATGTCTTGAAAATAGTTATTTTCATCAATATTGGACCTTTTCATCAAATCTCTTGTCCTTTGGGCTATGGATATACCAATTTCGATATACTTGGGTTGGGATGCATGTATTATACCGATTGATTGGGTTTTTGCGATAAAGTGAGTTTTCAACTTATAACGAAGGTTTTTGAGAACAAAAATGGGTACCTAAAAGTTGTGGTACGACATAGTCATCTTTTGGCATTACTAAGCATTTCGAAGAGAACTTAAGTTTCTAACATACATATACCTATATACATCTACTTATAATGGGTGCATTCATTTTGTTCCAAACGATATGGTTATGCGTGAGTTAATTATGCGTTGGCACTTTGTGAAGTTGATAATTGAAATGTGATTTATGAGAAATTGTGTGTTGAAATTATGATTTTCATTTGAATTGAAAAGAAAGGATTGAATACTAAACTAGAATTTGATTGGAAATGAAATGGGAAGTTTGAAACGTGAAATTTGAAAAGGGGTACATGTGGAAATATTTGGGGAGAGGAACCAATTGTGGGTTGGACTCCCAGATTGTGAAAATGAAGTTTTTGAATGACTAATGAACTATATGGATTGATGTGGATTAAGTTAGGCTAGCGGCTCCACGGTCAAAGATAGGAAACTTGCGCAAGATGGGGACCACATGCCCACGGGTTAGCCCCCAAAATGTGATGTTGTGTCGTGGTGAGTTATGGAGCTATCTATTAACCAATGACTTCGCGTAGCCTATTGAGAATTAATAAGGAGGGATTTCTATAAGCTGCACCCGACACCGGTTCATTAGATGTGATACGATTTTGTGATAAATCGGGTAATGAAATTATGACACGATTTTTGTGAAAAATCGAATAATAGGATGATAATATGGATAATATGAAAAGATAAATGTGAAAAAATTAGCGTGCGTGGGTGTGTGCGTGTGAACGAATAATGAATTGGTGAAGATTTGCATTTTACATTGGTTGCACCCGTCACACCTCACAAATCATGCATTACATGTGAGTTAATTTATATCCTACGAGTTTCGGCTCACGTATATTTACCAAACCATTTTAGGTTTTGAAGACTAGGGACAACACTAGGGAAAGAGATGCTTTGGGAAAGATAAGAAGGAAGATCTAGTGCTTATTTGTATTTTGCATTATAATTGTATATATAATATGGATAGAGGATTGTAATTAAAGATATTATGGTTGTAAATGAACTCTTGAGATTTCAAGCATTTGCATTAAATTTGATATGTGCACTAATATGGTTGTTTACAGAAAAGTTTTTATATAATCGAAACTCAACATTTATGGTGAATGAAACTCGTAGAAGATGATCCTTAGGAGGAACGGTTTGGGGTTGGTTCACGGGGTTCGGGACATGACAAAATTGTATCAGAGCTCTAGATTCAAAAACCTAAAAGCCATGGGAAGTAACGATGACCTCAGTATGTGACATGTTTGATGAGATTAGGCACCACTACACAACATGAATTATGTGCATGCATGCATTTGTGGTTAAATTATCTTACGCATGCTATGTGTTTATATGAGCATGGAGGGTTGAGTCTTAGGGTAATGTGGCATGCCATATGGCATTCGATCAACTACTTTGGGGTTCAAAATAGAAAAGCATTTGGCTAACGTTCTTTCTATGAGAAATCTGAATTAGTTGCTCAGATTATTGCATTGCTTTGAGGCTATTCCTCAGTATGTGAATTTGTGCTAATGTGATGAGACTAAGAGGTGAGCATAGTGTAGCTTGGATTTAGAAGGTTAAGTTGAGTTTAATCTGGTTGGGTGTTGGGATATCATTGTTATAGAAGTTATGCCCGTGAGACTAGGATGAGTTGTGATCAGGATGGTGATATAGGTTATGGAAGTATGATTTAGTGGTTGGTAACTATGACAGGTGTAAGCTCAAGAGATGAGCAATGACTGTTTGGAGTGTGTTGTATCCACGTGAGTCGAGGGTGGTTAGTTGTTTGTTATGTGTTGCACTACCAGTAGTTTGACGAACAAGTACAATAGATTGTTTACCCTTGAAGGTTGTTGGTTGTGGTTGGATATGAGGTATGGCTTTGGGCACATTGAGGATTATGTACGTCAGAAGCCATATTATGTCATGAGCCGTGTGCCTCGAGATTGGGTATGGACGGGAGCATAGTGGACGGGAACATGGTAGATTGGAGCGTAATAATCTCCGATCTAAGGTGTGTTAGAAAGTTCGAGCTTAGATAGTGTTTGGGGAATGTCCCTTACCCCGAGGGGTGTTGTTGGTAGCCACAGTGATATCTTGTGGTTTTGAAGGTTTAGTTGATGACCCTTGTGTTTTCCTAGTGATATGGTGCTAAGTCGTGTTTCTTGATCGAAGTCGAAAGTGTACGAGGAATGAGTGAACGGATTAAAGATGTTTTTGATGGATTGATTGTTGAGTAATGTGCATATACGTATGATGAGATGTATGTCAGAGGTGGTTGTGATTTGATGAGCGCTGGTTTGAGGTTATTTGGGAATTTTCATGGAATAGAGGTTTGTAGCTTGGGTTGTCGTTCTCAAGATTTGGAGCCTATGCGGAATACCTGGTATTCGATACTAATGTGTGTGAGGTCTGTGGGGCATATAATAGATATTGTTAGTGTAGCTGACTCGATCATTTTAGGACGACGTGTGGATGGATAGAGATCCCTTAAGAGGGTGATGGCGGTGATATGTATCTGGCTTAAGGTCTAAATGTGGTGGTGTTGTTTTACCCTTAGGGGCGAGTGATGGGGTGGTGCCATTTGGTTTGGAGTTGGTAGGTGAGGTTCGTTTTGTTCGTATTACGCGTGGTTGCTTTTATGTTCGGATAGCTATGTGCTAGTAGTACTCGTGTAGTGACGTAAGAGATTAGTGTTTTCGGCTAAACGTTCTGTGTTTTCTGATGGGTGTACTGGAACCTCGAGTTCAAGACTATAACGCAATTTTTGCCTACCCATTTGGTTGTTACCTACCTGTCGGGGATTAAGTGGACGTGATGTGACCTTATGAAGGGATGTCCTAGAGTGATGCAAGTTTATGTGGTGTTATGCCTTGATGATTAACCAGTGAGGGTCTTGTAGACGCGTGCAACACCTTGATGGGATGTAAAGGGATGAACGATAGTTAATATGCTTATGAAGAGATTTAAGTGTGAGGATCTGGTATGAAGAGTGACTCACTTATTGTGAATGGTGACCGACAGCGTCTGCACGATGGTGTTAGATGTCTTTACGAAGACTAGCGGTTAACCTTCTTTCAAACTAAGTGTGTACTAGTGGCCATAAGAGGTAGTGACATAGAGTGAGAGCCTAGAGCTGACTCATGGTTTTTCTAGCAGGAGAGATATTTTATGGTTGATTGACCAGTGTGATTGCTCTTCCTTGGTGTTAGAGTCCAAGTTTTACCATCACTATCAAAGAACGAAGAATCTTGATCACAACAATGAACATTTAGAGCCTTATGAAGAATTAACCACCAAGTCACAATGGATCACATGACTAGGTAATTACCACAACCATACCTTTTACCATGTTTATTGTATCCTAGAATGACCCACCGCCTAAGAAAATGATCCAGTTATTGGAAGAGACATTCAAACCCAACGTTCTAGCACGCCAAAAACATACGGTAGAGGCCAAGAGGAACAAAGCAACCTTTGGAAAGACTAGAGAGAAAATGGAAGCATATGACTACAGATTTTGTCATCAAGATTATCAAGATCACCTCAAAGACCGGTAACTCTTTTGTTAAACAATTCAATGAATTGGGTGCTAAGGAGTTGTGGAAACAGTGAGTCCCATTGATGCTGAAGATTGTTTGAGGGGTGAAGTGAGCATTTTAGACAGACCGAGCTATTCACGTGGTAGGTTCTTAAAGTATCGGTTTGTATTTTTTTGGCGTCTAAATTGTGTAACTCTTATGGAGTGGTATTCGGTTTTCGTTAAGGTATCGATGTGAGTCGCAAGAAATTTTCTTTTGAAAACCTTTGTGATGTGACCCATTAGAGCAAGTTTGGTTAGATTAGTGAGTAGATGTTGCTGGTATAGAGAAGGAATTTTCTTGTGGGAGCGTATGAACTTTATGTACGAGAAGTTGAAGGGTGATATAATTCTATTGTTTCTGGTGGAGTTGCGTAGCAACTTAATGTGAGTACGTAGGAGGAATAAGTGTTTGGATGAGCAGAGTGGAAGCGTAAGTAAGATTATACGAATTCATGGGTGTGATTTTGTAAATGGCCTTGAGAGTATCGAGTATCTTAGTAAAATGTGGCTAAGACAAAATAATTAAAGTGCAAAAGTGGTTCTTGGTTCGATTGTGTGGAAGAAAATGTGTGAAGGGATTGAGTCATGATGATAAGATACTTTATAATCAGGAGTTAATACTGTTCAGTTAAATGATTGTAGGGTGGACGGTACATACGTGAAGGAAATATGTGACGAGATTGTGATTGGATTCATATGAGTAAGCATATACCTGGGGAGCATTTAGTCTGTGTGGTATGTTTAGCCGTAGTGACTCATTAGGTTCAAGTGGCGATATTAATCTTGATGGTCGTAAGGCTAGAGTAGTTCAACACAAAGTGGTGATGTGATTTCGACTGAGTAGTCGTTAGTCGGTCCGGAAGTAGTCTTCGATGTATGTTTGAATATGGAAATGAGCTGGTTTTCGGTGGAGTGACAGTCTTTCCAGATAGAAGTGGAGAATGTTTGAAATCAAATTTAGTGGTGGGCTAGTTTAGAGACATATGATCGCTTGTGGAAGTTGTACTCAATGTAAGTTGTGTTGTGGAGCCAATGTGTTCTCAATGATAGACTGGGGTCATGATACCACAAATTGAAAGTGCGAGAGTCAGATATACCCAAGATTGCCTTTAGGACTCGTTATGATCATTATGAATTCGTGGTGTTGCCTTTCGGGTTAACGATTGTACCTGCTATATTTATGGACCTAATGGATCAAGTGTTTAGAAGCTTTCGAGACAAATTTGTAATTGTGTTGATAAACGATATTCGGTTATATTCTCAGAGTGAAAAAGAACACAGGGAATATTTGAAGATTCTATATAGGTCCTAAGAAAGAACAAGTTGTATGTAAACCTTGGTATGTGTGAGTTTTAGTTAGATCGGGTGATGTTTTTAGGTCATGTTATATCTGGAGAATAAATTCAAGGGGACCCAATAGAAGTAGAAGCAACAATTAATGGGAAGAGGCCAACTAACATGATAGAGATACAGACTTTTTGGGGCTAGCCGGTTATGTGACATGGTTCTTGAAGATTTGGTAGTAATCAGTTTAAGATGTTAGTAGGATAAGACAACCTTTACTCTAAGTACTGAACATATGGGTCCAGCCTTATCCCCACCCTCAATAGAGAACAACTCAAGTAAATAAGGATACAATTTTAGAGAACGAGAAGGCGCAATGTTAATAAATCATCATCAACCTTCATTACGATGAAGTACGGGAAAAAATTTGGGGACGAAATTTGTTTAAGGGGGGTAGTTTGTAACGACCCTGCTCGGACCCTAGTATGAGTGGCAGATAGTCCACGAGGCCACAGAATACGAAAGAGGTTCAATACTCTAACTTGAACTGAAAACCCTAAGTTGGACCCGAAAATCCTAAAAAAGTCCAAAATACAGGTAATAAAACCTTAGCACCCGGAGAATCTCCTAACATTCTAAATGAAGTAAATATCATGAAATAATGAGTTAAAAATAAAAAATCCTCATAAATAGGATAAAATGACCATTTTCCCTTATGCAGACAACCCAATTTGACCCCGCCCAATCTTAGGCGAATCCGATGATGAAAACAGATGGAATAGTGCCTCGATACAATCCTCAGGAAGTGATCCAAACCTGGTATTTGACCCCAGAACCTTCAAACCAATGAAATTTTGACGAACCATCGAAACTTGCTGCCCAAGTAAGGCGACCGTCAACTCTCATCATGGCGCCCGCCATTGAACTTTGTAGAAACCCTAGCCAAAAATGGCGACCGCCACCTTCCATCATGGCGACCGCCACCTTCCATGGTGGCGACCACCATTGAACTTTGAGGAACCTTCCAAAAACATGGCGACCGCCAACTTGCATCATGGCGACCGCCAACTTTAAATGGCATGACGTGTCTAAAAACGTGGCAACATTTCATTAGTTGAAGAATTCTATAAATACCGTACCCCAGCGTACGTTTTCAGTACGAATTTTCAGTGAGAGAGACTCTGCCGATACATTGATCGATCCCGAGCCCCGATGCCAAACCTCTGCCGAGATACCGAGATCCGAGCCTTCCAACACCTACATTGCAACCCAAGCTTAAATTTCCACCGGAGGATTGGTACGCCGAAGTACATTCCACAACTTGAGGATTCCCCGGCAATTTAGGTAACTTGTTTAGATCCTCGGTCCTTCTTGCTCCATTTTCTCTCTTTTAGAGTGACCGGGTTACTTTAATTGTTCTATCTCTATTGTTTCTTTTATTGTTTGTAATTATTTCATTCATGTTCAAATTCAAGTTCTTTTTTATAGCTTATTTAGTTTATTTGTCTTAGCTCTTTATTTATCTACATTAAACTTATTAAATCATTAAATGGTGCTAATATTCTTTAACAATTACAATTTAATAATGTTGTTAATTGTTATAACAATGCACCTATATTTATGTGAATGTGGTAATCAATACTACATTTCACATTTAAGTTAAACGTTTATTTTTAATTCTTTTTGTTTTGCTAGCATTAGTTTAATTTTTTTTATTAGCATTTATTTTAAATTTCTTTTACTTTTCTTGTTATGTTAATTTAGTGTTCTAGAATCTATTTTTTTTTCCTTCATTTTAGTTGGCTTAATTTCTTTTACTAAGCACTTCATTTTTACTTTCTTTTCTTGTAATTCTAATTTAATGCTTTGTTTTATTTCTAGCATAGTATTACTTCTCTAACTTCTTCTTTCTATAATAGTGTGATTTTCTTCCAAAGCATTCATTTTATTTTATTTTTCTTGCTTTATCATTAACATTATCTTACTCATAATGTAGCATTTTATTCTCTTTATTAAATATAATTTTCTTATAAAGTTCCATTAAGCATTTCTTTTTTTCTTAATGTTAGTATTTATTTTCTTTTAAAACACTATCTTTTAGCTTTATTATTTTTCATTATATCAAATCTAAAAAATTACAAAAAGACTTTTAAACTAACTGTCATCTTTAAATGACATTATAATTTTCTCTTTTAATAAAATTAAAACTCTTTTATTTGTTTTATTTTCTTTGCTTTTTCTTTTATTTTCTTTACAAGTATAAAATATGAATTAGTTAGATTTTCTTTATTAATAACTTCTTCAAAACCTTCTTTTGCTAAGATTAATTTTCCTTTTATAATGTTTTTCTTTCTTTTTCATTTGGTTAAAACCCAAAAATCATAAAAATACATTAAAAAAAACCTAAATAATTAAGTTTTCTTCTTTTTTAATAACCTAATAACATCTTCTACCATTTTTTATTTTAGTATGTTTTTCTTTTTCTTTAAAACTTTCAAAATTCTTTTTGTTATAAAACTCTCATAAGCTCTCTTTTAGCATATAATTCTCATGTATCTTTTTACATTTAATTTTTGTCTTTAATGTTAATTTAGTTTATTTTTAATTATGCATGTTTTTGGCTATTCTCTTTAAATACATATTTAGACTTGTTTAGTCTATTTTGGTAGAAAATTCATGTTTAGGTAGTTTTGATAATTTCTAGCATGCTTTTATTATTTTATGCAAATCATGATAGTTAGCTTATTTTTGTGAATATTGTATATGGATATGTTCTATGAATCATTTAGATAGAAATTAGATGTTATAGGACTTAGGATTTTTCTGTTGACACTTATTTGTTTTGAAATGTTATGTACATATTTTATATATTTTTTATACTTGATTTTAAATGTTCTCTCTTTGCCTCTATTTTCTTTATTTGCATGCATTTGAGAAACTCTATTAAAGAACCAATAATGATTAGTAGAAGCCAACCTTTTGGTTGGGCGAACGGGGTGCCTAACACCTTTCCCGATTTGTACCTTAGCCCCCAAACCCTTTTTCTCTGGTTAACATTTTCGAAAGATCAGTGGCCATTTTTTTTTCTTAGTTTTTTCTCAAAAACTAAGTGGCGACTCCATTTTTGATAAAAAGGGATTTTTCAAAATTTGATTTTCAAGATGTTTAAAATATTTCCTAAAACATCTTTGAGTTTTCTTATTTTTGACCCCCAAATCCCAAAGCCACAGTATTTTTTGGTTACTCCGCTGGGGACTGGTTTCTAAAATCAAATAAGTAGGCTAGACTTGAAAACATCATTGGTTCTTAATAAAATTTCTCATTTGCATTCTCGCATACATGTGCATTGTTCTTGGAACCCTCTTGCCTAGTCGACCTGATGCCCTAAACGTTAATCCGTTTCAGGGATTGTCGGGAAGACGGGTAACCCTTACTGACTGTACGCTACCATAGGTATAGTAAAAGAGTTCGGGCGTACTGTTCGACCATGTCCTGCACCACTCCAGGCATGGGAGGTATATACCCGGCTCTACTCAGAAGGTACCCTGTTCATATTTATCAAAGCCGGCCTTTTGCATATAGTGAACTTAGAATCCCCCAATTTGGTGCTGCTAACCCTATTAGGATTATGTATTTTTCTTTATTGTATGTTTTGGTTGTATATTGTTAGGATTGTTTGTTCGGATTAGGTTAGTTTTTTTCCCGAATTCGGCTCGAATTTTCTGTTATCCTTTGATTAGATTAGTTTTTTGCCTTTTGGTTCTTACCTGGATTTTTCCCTTCACCCTAATCAATTTCCCACGTCGTAGTTCTCTTCCCGAGGTCATGTCCGTATTTTGTTCTGACACCTTTAGGATAGTCTATCTCTTCTCTGGTTTTTTCTCAGATTGTTAGCTCTTCCCTGTTGATGTAGTCGGTTTCTTCCCGGGGTCATGCCGGTGTTTCGTTTGAACCTTTAAGTTTATTTATCCCCTTTCGAGTTCTGCTCGGGTTGCTAATTCTATATCCCATTTTTTTTAGTATAGGCTTTCTTTCTTCAACCCCCTCTCTTTCGACATGTGCGAGAAAAGTATTGTTCTTCTATCGTTATGTTGCCATTTTTTTTCCATGGGTCGAACCAATCTTTTGAGGATTAGAATAGTCTTCTTGTCGGAACGCCGTTCGCTTAAAATAAAACCTTTCCTCTAGAGCTTCGTTGATCTATCCCCTCTGGTTCTCATTTGGGGTCTTCAGACGGTCAGTTGTTATGCTGGTGGTATGGGCCCGACAGGGGCATTATTTCAGTTTCAGTTATTTTGGGTATCTGGGGTATTTGCTATCTATTGTCTAAAACTAGTTATTCTGCTTGTGGAATTTAAGTTTTTCTATGGGATACCATTAATCTGGAAAGAATATAGTTTACACGAGTTTGGGTAAGATCAAAATTGGGCAGACTTCGTAGAGTATCTGAATCAACTAACATGGCAGAGAATGAAGTTAATTTGACAGCGCTGATGAGGGCTATTACCAAGATACAACGAGCTGTGGAGCAGCAGACCCAAAGCTCAAACTCAATGTCAGGCCAGATATAAGCAATTCAGGGCCATATGCTCGGTGTAAATGGGCAGCCAGATAACACAAATGAGAATGCCGAAGACTTTTGGGATGACAACCACGAGAGATACCACAAGTCGTGGTACCACCGCGGGTTCCCCGCTCAATTGTAGTAGAAGAGAAAAACACTGCCCAATCTAGGGAATCTGTGCTGGCAGAAAAGATTGACTAGATGGAAAAGGTGTTGAGGAAAGACAAAGGAGTTGAGGAATATATGCTCGACGTAGGGGGACTCTGCCTGTTCCCAGATGCCAAATTGTCAAAAAAGTTCTAGATGGCGGACATAGAAAAATTTGATAGAACCGGAGATCCTAGAATTCATCTCTGAATGTATGTTGGTACTCTGCCACCAATGGGATTGATGACCAGTTAAAGGCTCAGCTCTTTCACCGATCTCTCTCCAGGGTAGCCCAGAAATGGTTCATCTCCCTTGATGTAGCTAAAACCAGAATGTGGGAAGACATTGCAACAGTTTTCATCAGCCAGTATAGTTACAATGTCCAACTAGACGTTACTACTCGAGAGCTTGAGACAACCCGGCAAGAGAATTGGGAATCTTACATCGACTTTATGACCCGTTGGAGGGGTAAAGCTGCAAAGATGACAAACAGACCCTCTAAAAAGGAGCAAGTCCGGATCGTAGTAAAGAATCTATAACCCCCCTGAGACGCTATCTGATTACACAGCCGTTCTCCACATTCGAGCAGTTATTTGATGCTGAGATTCAGATAGAAGACGCAATCCAATCCGGTGACATTGAGAAAATAGAACCCAATCAGAAACTACCACAAACGACTTTTTCCACAACCAATGAAAATCCATCCACAGCTCTCTCGGGTGAGGTGAACCTTTTAAATCCTTCTTCTTCCACCCATCCAGCAAACAACCTCCAACAGTCAGACAATGGCCAACAGCAACAAAAGCCAAGGAGGGTCTTCACCCCCCTCAATATTTCTTTTTCCACCGCCCTGAATCGACTCGTCGAGAAGGTGCTCATCAAGCCATTGGACCCTATGCATGTCCCTGATCCACTTCCTCCGACGTACAATGCTTCCCAATACTATGCCTTCCACCAAGGCCATGGGTATTTAACTGGCAAATGTATGAGGCTCCGCCATGAAATCTAGAATCTCATTGACAACAAAGTGATCCCTCCTCCATGAGCAACCCCAAAGCTGAACGTTACTACAAACCCATTGCCAAATCATGCTAGGAAGGCTGGGGTAAATTGCATGTCTTTAGGAGAATTGGAGGACCCGAGTCAGCACATCTGCTCAGCACACCTACCCCGCCCTCATGTTTCAATAATTAAGAACCAAATAGTATGCTCATTCATGATGATTAGAGGCAGTCGTGATAGGATGGAAGAATGGAATGATGATGCCTAAGAATGGTATCGACCGATGATCCAAACCTACCAACAAGAGGAGGAGCACAATTAAGAGGATGACTGACCATTGGATTACCCGACTCGACCTTATGGGTTCGGTCATGTACTTGATGGAATCACCCTTCCCTGACTTTTTGAGGAGGAAATACACGTTGACAACATGCAATCCAATTGGCTAGTCAGGGTTGTGTTGAAATTTGACGGGACCAAATGGACTAATTTTTGGGCTGCTCGTGAACAGCAAGTGAATTTTATTGAAGAGGATATCTTGGAAGAAATCGATAACACGTGGGCTATTGAAGATGACAAGGAAAGATAAGAAAGGGCAGCTATTAGTGACTTAAATGATTTGTGGGCATTCAAAAGCCCTTTGCACGTAAACGAAGTAAGACAGACTGATAATGTGATGCCAGGGTTATGGGACCCCGAAGACGGCGTGGAACACCTAACTAGAAGTGGATGACATTTTAAGCCAACTCAGCTAGAGAAGGGATAACCAGGTGGAAAAGGGAAAGGGATAGAGTAAGAAGAGGAAGATGATGCTGTACTGAGACAGTTGAAAAAGACACAGGCTAATATCAGTATCTGGGGCTTGTTGATGGCATTACATAAGCATAGACAAGCCATTTTGAAAGTATTGAACAAGGCCAGTGTCCCGGTGTAACCCCCAAGCAGCTTATTAGACTTGTTCTACCAGCCGCCGAGCCAAGAGTCGTTTCCTTCTCTGATAAGGATCTGCCCGTTGAAGGAAAAAATCACAATAAACTGCTTCACATCACTGTCAAGTGCCTAGAAAAGTGGGTCCCGGTGACCCTTATTGATAATGGATCTGCTTTGAACGTCTGTCCGTTGAGAACAGGCGGCTGCTTAGGGATGAGGCCAGACCAGTTCACTCCATGCAATCAAAGAGTGCGAGCCTATGACAACACAAGCAGGTATGTGCTGGGACTGGTGTCATTTTCCGTTTCAGTAGGACCTCGAGAAATCTCAGTTGAGTTTTACGTGCTAGATGTGCCGGCCTCCTTCAATTTGCTGCTAGACAAGCCGTGGCTACATGACCCGAATGTTTAGGCAGTACCATCTACCCTTCACCAGAAACTAAAATTAATAAAGGATGGGGCAGTTTTGACCATTCATGGAGAGGACAGTATTCACTCTCCGAAAGGAGAAGAGGGCACAACCCTGCTAGAAGTCCAACATAGAGAAGATGATGTGTTGCTCAGTGGTTTTTGGTTTGATAAAGTACAGGCTGTTTAGACGTTGATGAATGAGGAAGAAAGGTTTGTCAACCCGAAGGCTGTAACCATGACGAGAAAAATGTCCTTCTTCCCTGGTATGGGATTGGGACGTAAACTGCAGGAAATCTCGAAACCCATTCAAGTATTGCCAACTTCACACCGTTTTGGTCTTGGGTATGAACAGACGGAAGAAGATCTGGAAGGGCCTAAAAGGAATCGAAAGGCCAATTATTCTGGAACACTCAATGGATACTTCGTCAAAGAAGGGGAGGATTTCCCGTATTGTGGCTTTCCAGAATCGTGGATTGACGAAGAAACCAATCAAAAGCTGCCTGGGTTAGAGATCTTTTGTAGCCACCAGTTGTCCGACACAAAGGAGGAAGAAACAATGGAAGGAGAGAAGAAAGAAAAGAAGGTTTAGAAAGAGGATTAGGCTGACAAACTCGACAGTACCGACCTAGGAATGCTGTTCCACGAGAAGATGACTCAGTTGCACATAACTGAATCGGACTGTTACATGATGGGTTTCAGTGCACCGGCCGACTGTACCCAGCTCATTGTTGGCGCAGCCACAAAGGAAGTAAAGAACTGGACCGTCGAGTCTGATGATGTGCACATTGTCTGTCCCGAGTCTGAGATCGAGTCTGAGTCTGTAATCGAGAGCACATCTGTTGGTGCTCCCCTCTCTTCTTTTGCTATCGAGTTTGTAATTCCCGCTATTTTTAATGAAATAAATAAAATTTTTGGTTACTCTGCTTTGTTTGATTTATTTCATACACTTTCTGACGATTTTGAATTTGACGGGGATATCCCCGAAGAAATAAAACTTTTAATAAAAAGAGAAAAAAAATGCGTGCCCAACTTATAATTGAAGAAACTTTGTCAATAAATTTGGATAATAAAACTAACCCGCAAATTGTTCAAATTGGTTCTTATTTATCCTTAGTCGAACAAGAACAATTAATAACTTTATTAAAAAAATTCAAAGATGTGTTTGCATGGTCTTATGAGGATATGCCCGGAATTGATCCCGACATCATCCAGCGCCATATCCCTCTATACCTCGATGCTAAACCGATCAAACAAAAATTAAGATGCATCTGACCAGAGTGGGCTCTGAAAATCAAAGAAGAAGTTGCCAAATAGATCAACGCTGGATTCCTAATGGTAACTGAGTATCCGAAGTGGGTAGCTAAGATAGTGCAAGTTTTAAATAAGGATGGTCGTATTCGAGTCTGCGTAGACTTTCGAGATCTCATCAAGTCTAGCCCGGAAGACGATTTTCCATCGCCACACATCGACGTCTTGGTAGACAGTATAGCGGGGAACACCTTGCTATTATTCATGGATGGCGTCTTCGAGTACAACCAGATTCTGATGAATCTTGAAGACAGAGAAAAGACGACATTCACCACGCCTTGGGGCACCTATTGTTACCGTGTTATGCCATTTGGCTTGAAGAATGCCGGGGCAACCTATCAAAGGGCTACCACTACCTTATTACGTGACATGATACAGAAGGAGGTTAAAGTGTATGTGGACGACATGATAATCAAGTCTAAGGATCGGGATGGCCACATTACAGCACTGTAAAATTTTTTCGAGAGGATCTAAAAGTACAAAATGCGGATTAACCCACAGAAATGTGCATTTGGAGTCACCGCCGGAAAAATGCTTGGATTTATGATCACCTAACGAGGCATCGAAGTCGATCCCTCAAAAATCAAAGCAATTTTGGAAATGCCTCCTCCGAGGACCGAGCGAGAAGTTAGGGGTTTTCTGGGAAAGATCCAATTTATCAGTCGCTTCATCGCTAAATTGACAACTACTTGTGAGCCACTTTTCCGTCTATTGAAGAAAGGAGTTGAATTTGAATGGGATCAGAAATGCCAAGATGCCTTTGATACCGTACGACAGTACTTACAAAATCCTCCTGTTCTAGCTCCTCCCGAACCTGACAGGCCACTGATCCTCTAATTGTCAGTGACTGATTCAGCTATGGGATGCAAGCTTGCACAAGAAGGTGAAACTGAAGTCGAAAAAGCCGTCTACTACTTAAGTAAAAAGATGACCGGGTCAAAAATACGATACACGCCGTTGGAGAAGACGTGTTGGGCCTTGGTTTAGGCTTCCCAAAAACTAAGGCTCTACATGTTATCTTTCACAGTAAACATCATCTCTCGGATAGACCCGTTGAAGTATCTATTCAAAAAATCGGCACTGACAGGAAGGCTGGCCCGATGGTTACTGCTATTATTCGAGTTTGATCTCCAATATGTCACCCGAAAGTTAGTCAATGGCAGAGCAGTGGCAGAATTTCTGACCGACCAACCTGTTGAAGGGACTAAAGACACGAAATTTCAGTTTCCCGATGAACAACTAATGAAAGTTGGGGATAATAAATGGACTCTATATTTTGATGGCGCATTCAATCAATATGGCTATGGAATATGAGTCCTTCTTGTCACCCCCGATGATTCACATGTTCTGTTGTCCCTAAAACTCAATTTGGAAGTCACAAACAATCAGGCCGAGTACGAAGCATGTTTAGCAGGATTGGAGGCAGTCTTAGAATTAGGGGCAAGGAAACTGGAAGTCATTGGAGACTCATCACTGGTAGTTTTGCAAGCAAAAGGAGAATGGAAGGTCAGGGATTTAACCTTGATTCTCTACCACTAAGAGCTGGAGAAGCTTATACCGTGCTTCGAATCAGTGATCTTCACCCATGCGCCGAGACTACAGAACAAGTTCACCGATGCACTAGCCACCCTAGCATCCATGATTGACATACCACCCGGAGTTTGGATGAGACCTTTGATAATTAAGCAGAAAAGGAAGCCGGCATATAAGATGACAGCCGCTATCGAAGAAAGCACTGACAAACTTCCATGGTACTTCGACATTCAAAACTTCATAGAGAAAGGAGAATATCCCAAGTTTGCCAGTAAAAAGGACAAACGGGCAATACGATGACTGTCTGCGTAGTTTGTCATTTGTGGTGGTAGACTGTACAAATGAGGACATTCTGGGGTCAACAAGCTGTTGTAAACAACAAAGAAGGGAAAGAACGGATGAAGAAAATCCATGCAGGAGTTTATGGGCCACACATGAGCAGAAATATGTTAGCCAAGAAGATCCTACGACAAGGGTACTTTTGGATGACGATGGAAATAGATTGTATTCAGTTTGTGCGGAGGTGTCATAAGTGCCAGATTCACGCAAACCTCATGCACGTTCCCCCGTCTCAACTGTATAATCTGATGTCGCCATGGCCGTTCTCAGTATGGGGCATTGACATAATTGGCAGAGTAACCCCGAAGGCATCCAATGGACATGAGTATATCCTCGTGGTCATTGACTATTTCACCAAGTGGGTGGAAGAAGCTTCCTACTCGGTACTGAAGGCCTCTCATGTCGCTAAGTTTATCAAACAAAACATCATTTTCCGGTATGGAGTTCCCCACGAGGTCATCTCGGATAATGGCTCACACTTCTAAGGGGAAGTCCTGGATCTTTTCGAGGAATATCGGATAGTGGCTCATAAGTTCTCGCCATATCGGCCGCAAACCAATGGAGCAGTCGAGGCAGCAAATAAGAACATCAAAACAATTATGCAAAAGACAATCAACTCGCACAAAGATTGGCCAGAGCATGTACGGTTTGCACTTTGGGGGTACCAAACGTCAATCAGAACTTCAACTGGAACTACGCCATACTCTTTAGTATATGGGATGGAAGCTTTCCTTCCCATTGAGGTGAAAATCCCTTCACTAAGAGTGATGACCGAGTCTAGTATTTCAGAAGCATAATGGCAGATGAATAGGATGGAATAATTACTCTTGTTCGATGAAATAAGGCTGCAAGCTCTATTCCATGTACAAGGTTGCCAAAGGAGGACAGCTCGAGTGTTCAACAAGAAGGTCAAGACTCGAGATCTTAGAGAAGGCGATTTGGTTCTTAAGGAAATCAAAGCTCCTATCTTCGACCTGAGGGGCAAATTTAAACCAAACTGGTCTGGACCATTTCTCATCAAAACCATCATGACCGGTGGCGCAGTCATAATCATGGATTTGGATGGCAATGTATTCTCCACCCCAGTTAACCTTGATCAACTCAAAAAGTACTATCC
>JAOTRH010004800.1:0-23882 GCA_034768845.1 Heliamphora exappendiculata
CTCACTCTCTTTACAAGATTGATTTACAATAAATGAAATGGTAAAGAGAGATGATGAACAAGAACAGGAGTTGCAGCAATAAAAATGAGCTTGATGATTTCTGAGATGGATTTGAACAATTGAACAATAAATGCAAGTCTCTCTCTTCTGTATTTTAAATGCTGAGAAATAACTCTTTATATAAGTTCTTGACCGTTGAGATCTGCCGTATTTTGAATTTCCGTCTTCAGGGTCGACACAAAATATCTTTGGTATCGACACAATGTGTCTAGGGCAGGGTTCTTCAAATGGTTAGGTCGACACGAATGTTTTGAGGGGTCGACACAAATTCTGTACTTTACCTTTCAACGTTCTAGGGTCAACACAAATAAACCTGGTGTCAACTCATTTGAACCTTCAGCATCCAGAGGAACCATTTGGTGTTGACTCAACTTGTCTCTGGTGTCGACATTAAATCTCTGCAGGAAGGCTCGGTAGTTTTGTGTCGACACAAATCTTCTTGGGCTCGACACCAAAATTTTGCGTGAAGGCTTCGGGACATTTGGGTCGACACAATTTGTAGTGGGGCCGACACCAAAAATCTGCAGAAGGTCTCGGTTGTTTTGTGTCGACACAGTTTCTATTTGTGTCGACCCAAATTTCCAGAGACCAAAAGTGAAGATCACTTCTGTGTCAACACAATTTGATTTGTGTCGACTCAAAATGAGTCCTGGGTACTTCGGCACATTTTGTGTTGACACAAAACTAGTTTGTGTTGACACTAATATTTTGGTACCTGAAGATCAACTTGAAACACATTTAGGGTGTCAAAGCATTTGATCAATTGGTGTTGACACACTTGATAATCTTCAAGTATACTTTGCCTTAAGAGTGTTTAACTTAATTTTCAATTAAGATCAACACAAAAAATTATAATTAAAGAATTCTTAAGTGTTTGAACCTTTTGAGATAAAAGTCATTTTTTTTTTGGCTAAGGTGTCAATTTTGATTATTCAAAATGTGTTAACACTTTTATTTTGAAATATAAAATATTATCCCTTTCAAAATATTTATTCTTAGAAAATAAATTATGAAAATCATCAAAATCAAATTAAAAAACCCTTGGGCTAACACGTTCAAATGGCAAAAACTAAAAACAACAACTGAACGACTTAGGGAATTGCTTTAAATCTTCTATTTCCAAAAGAAATGTAGAGAATGATAAAATTGTCTTGGATGAATGTATTTATAATGAGTATGTAATGAAATTCGTGTATGGTTTATTACTGTATGGTTTAATTCTCTCTCAGATTAGTATAATTGTTATAAAACTGAAACGAATAGTTAGTAAGTAGTTTTAATTTTTATTGGATTTTAAGATCCAGATTGTGCCTAAGTATATTTTGTTGCTTACGTTTGACAAGTCGTTTGATAATTAGGAATTATCCGAAAAATAGAGGAAACTCTATTGAATTTTTTTGGGTTTTACACTTAGAATATATTTTTTTTTAAAATTTAGGATGCAACGATTTTTAAAATAAGTTGAGTTCAAGAGTTTTCTTAGAGAATTGATTGATGAGATATACTCTCACTTGCTAATAGTTCAATATTCTAATTGATACAACCTAAGATTCCAGCACAACTTGGAGGAAGATTTATGAGATGGCAGGGATGGGTCTATCTGACGAGTGAAAAACACCTGCTACTGAGTATCATCAGCCGTTTACAAAACTTAACATTGCAATATCATTAGAGATTGAGGTTGTTGAGTTAGTGGTCAGAAATAAGTAAAGAATTTTAATTTTTTTTTGTACTTCTATCTATTGAAATTTAATTTAATGAGCGTACTAATAGTGCATTAAGGTAGCGGTTTATGTGATTTTTTTTCAAAATATTTAAGATTTTAGAATTAATGATAGTTTTTTGTTAATCTTTGTATGCACATGTTGCATGTTTACTTTATGAATTATCAATAGATTGCTCTAGCTAAAAGGATTTTTGCAATGCAGTGATTAATAACTATTACGTATCGTTTGGAATATATAAAAATTATTGATTATAGATTTATTTGTATATGAATTACAAGTTTAATTTGTGAATTAATAATTATTTTGTGCCAGTTAGTGCTTTTTTTAATGGAGTTATGAATAATAATAATAATTATCGTTGTCAATATTTTTCCCACCAAAATATTTTATTGTAAAAAATAACCTTTGGCGACTAAATAATTTGGTCGGAAAAAGGTATCCAAAAATTTAAAAGATTTTTCCGACAACACAATTTAGTCGCCAAAAACATCTTTGCCGACCAAATAATTTTGTCGACAAAAGGTATTCGAAAAGATTTGAAGGCTTTTACCGACAATACTATTTGATCGCTAATATCACCTTTGCCGACCAAAAGATTTTGTCGGCCAAAGGTATCAAAAATATATAAAGGTTTTGCCGACTCCACTTTTGGTAGCAAAAAGACCTTTTGCCGACAAAACCATTTGGTCGCCAAACACACCTTGCCGACAGAACACCTCTGCCGACTAAATAATTGGTCGTCGGTGCTTCTTCTTTACCGACTAAAATCTTTAGCAACAAATCAAGTTTGTTGGCAAAAGTACACATTGCCGACTAAAATTATGGTCAGCAAAACTCTGTCATCTTTGGCGACCAACGTGCTTTTGTCAGCAAAAACATTTACCGACTGTGCTTTGTTGACAACAAGGGCGACCAAAAATAGCTTTTGCCAACTAAAATTTTGGTCGGCAAAGGTTTATTTTCTTGTAGTGTTTTGTAGAAAATGAGAAACAAAATATCGCGTCCCAAACCGGGTCACGTGAAACGCCCACGAACAACCACCAAAACCACCCGAACGAAAATGGATGAAAACCATAAAGCCCAAACGAGGTTAAAATCTTTATAAAAACGTAATACCGAGGGTTTATTTGATTTAAAAGGGTAACCTAAGTGACTACGGTTACGGTTCCACAAGTCATGCCTTTAAAAAACAAAATACATGTTCTTAGCTGTCTTTCACCGCAGGACAGTATACATGCCCCAAATATGCAATACGCCATATGATTCACATATAAAAGTGCGCACTCATCCATGTACTAAATATCCACATACACATCATCACTATATGACTTTTAATAACCTTAAAAGATTTATATATATCCATGAAACATATGAATTCAAGCTCAACTCCAAGAGTTAGCCTCAAACCTCCAACAAAAATCGATATATCGAAATGATTCCAGAACCACCATTTTTCAAGCCACCTTTTTGAAAACCAAACGTCCACAAGTCCATATCATGAAAATAACCATGTAAAAAGCTCAAAACATGCTTTTATCCATACAATAAGGTTTAAACATGAAATATGACATTTAGGAGGTTTTCATCCAGTAAAAAGGTGTGAAACTGCATATAACACCCTTAAACTACAACATAGTCTAGAATTCTACCTCGTTGAGCCAAAAGCTCGACGTCTCAAAAATTGAACCACAACGAAACGGGATTATGTCCGGATAGATGTGAAACCCCTGGCACCAATAGCGAGGATCCATTGACAGATCACTAAAAATCGAGGCCCGAGCCCATCAAAATCTAGTGAGAAGGCAAAAATTTTGAGTGAGAAAAACCAAATCTGAAACAAATATCTCAAAATATTTTCCGTAGCTTGATATTTATAGACCACGCCAAAATACAGGAGGTCAGTCAACTGACCTTCTCCTTCCAATCGACTGAAAACCTTCTGGATACCACAAAAACCATCCACCGCCTCAAGTCAGTCGACAAATCACCCCTTGTCAGTCGACTGAAAACCCACTAGAGACCATTCAGTCGACTAAACTTCACACCTCAGTCGACTAATAAGCTACTGCCATCACACGAAGCATTCCAGTGTTCAGGTCAGCCGACTAGCTTGTCACCCTCAGTCGACTGAACCACTTTAGCCGACTGAAAAAGCTCACAAATCCAAGTACAGGCCCAACATATACACCTGAAACAACACCAAGATCACATGTTAACTCCCACTCTATTAACACTTAAACCATTTCCAAAAATAAAACAGGTCAGGACCTCACAACTCCCCCCCTCTTAAAGGAATTTCGTCCCTGCAATTCAACGCTGAAACTCAAGCCAATCAGTGGCTCGCAACCATCAACAATCTCTGATGCAAACTCAGTGATACGGCACCACAGCAGAAATGCCCCAACAACTAAAATCCCAAACTTTTCGTCACACGAGGTAAACATGACTTGAAGATTCTATCTCCACACAAGCTGCCCACACGTGCAAGTCCCACTAACACCACTATCACCCATGAGACGTAGGATCAAGATCCAACTCACACCATCAACTCCCGTAACGTAACTCTCGTGGGACACAAACCATCCCAGCAACAAACGCATCTCACGAGACCAATCCATCATGAAACCTGTTCCTAAACACTCTCTATTCCAAGACATAGAAATGACCACCCCTTCATTCTTACTGCCACAATTGGCTCAATCGCATCTCACCATGCACAACAAGGACTAATTACCCGAGTTCAAACACAAGATGTCGAACCCTGACATCGATTACACGAAGTCACACACCCCGCGCACAAACTTTACTTAAGTTTCGACAATCATCAGACAACTACCGACTTTGATACCACATCTTTACCCTGCTTATGCTAATAATGCCACCACGAAGCTGACACCGCGCTCTTTCATGAGCCACAACACAAAAGCCTAACTCTAGAGAGAAGCCCACTTAACTCATCTGGAATACCAAAGAACAGATCTCATCTAGACCTTTATCCTCGATTCAACCTTCCATCATAAACCACAATTCTCAATTTGAAGGAACACTAGGTGATACACTATTGTCCCGGACAAGGTTCCACACAACCGAAAACCAATTCAGCAACACAGCCATAAAGTTCACATAGCCACTTGACCCCAACGAATCACTTTGACTAAACATGTTAAGCAGACAGAGCATCTTATATGTATCTAACAACCTATACAAACCCAATCATGTCTCCCGTGCGGCCACACGTCACTATACAACTCAACGTTTCGCCATCAGATCATTGGTACTAAGACTTCAGATCAACCTTAAATCAAACATGATCGCCGTCATCTAACAAAGCAAACATGATGACTGTCATCCGACATCAACCCCAACGCAAAACACATACAGCAATTCCTTGACTCCACAATATAAGCATATTCGAACTCTGGACTTATCCGTCAAGTAACTAACCAAGACTTGCCTCTTATACTTCGCAATGTCCTCAGATACAGAACTCATCGCGGCCCTTTTGAACCCAACTAACAATCGCGTCGGTCCGAACAAGCAATGCCAACCAAGGCTTCTCAAACATTGAATCCTTCCTAATTCACACCTTACCACACTCTCAGGACAACCATCCAAACAAACAATAGTTATGCCAAAGCACAACACTTACCACAGTCGACGATCACTCCTCGACTCAAAAAACTCTGAACAGTTCCAAGTTCTCAAATAGAACAAAATCCACACTCACAAAAGTCCATCAGAAACCCGCCATGTAAATATCACAATTGCATTGTTCTGACAAAATTCCCACTCTACCAAGGGCTAAAGGTACAACTATATCCATATGACCCAGAACAAGCCGCACACAGTGGTTAAGGATTCTCTGCTGATCACTGCAAAAAGAACTCTGTGTATTAACACCAACTCTCTTATCCATAAAAACAAGCAAAGAAGTCCTAGTCCACCAACCGAACCTCACATGGAACACAACCCAACTAGTTCAGCCATCACTCAAACAAGCCACACCGGCTAGGTTACCACGACCTATCATATTTACTACACTCATACGTACTTTTTTACGATTCCCAATCGCAGGAGCAATCGGATCCCAAGTCATACACACCGATACTCAACATCCAAGAAAGCACATATCTATGCACCACGCGTCGAAACCACGAAGAATCAAACCCACAATCACTCGATCACGGCGATACAAGTCCCCGAGTCACAACGTTAAGGGTCACAACACAGATACCAAATCCACAAAGAGTTTCACAGTCTCAGAGCACAACCAAAACCTGAATCGATCAAGAACCCGGCATCTCCGTCCAACTGAGATAAAATAACTCGCACCAGACAACCGTCCACAAGAAACTCTCTCCCCGTCTAGAGAGAAGAAATGGGTCAATAAGGAACCATGACCCAATCTCAACGTACTCCCAGTACTCATCAACACTTGGTCCTCAAAGAACCCTGTAAACCTTATCTTGAAGCCGCATCGACCATAATCACACAGCTGTCGTCAACTCCGATCACGGTACTCAAACCATCTGCTACACCAAGCTCTCAAATTTTTGGCATCATTCGCACACATACGTATACCATCGCGCTGCATACTTTACACAACACCTCCCATCCCATAGGATTACAAGCTCATCACTAAACGTGCACGAAGACACACGTCAACAGTTCCATCGCGCCAAAAGCTCACTCCACAAGGTTGCGCTTACTCACCTAACTTCTGCTAGGCAAATCCTAGCCACATCACGGCCTCGAACCCACTGTCCAAACAACTCACATAGACAGCGCACGGCATCAAACAAATGGAACCCAATCCTGAGACCTCTCATCCAGACTTACTAATAACTCCCTTAACCATGCAGACACCTTTTGCACTTTCGCTCTCTCAAAGCACACATCGACAACAGGCACTATAACCCACGATATCTCATCTATTACCCCAGGCCAACCAAACCACACGGTATATTGCTAAACTGTTTTACTCCACACTTCGTCCCCATGGGCAAACAACATACCCACCTCTGAACCTAAGGTTGAACACAAACAATCTCTAGACATATCACACTCAAAACACGCGATCTCAACACTAAACCAA
Organism: Heliamphora exappendiculata; assembly: GCA_034768845.1. Classification (NCBI taxonomy): domain Eukaryota; kingdom Viridiplantae; phylum Streptophyta; class Magnoliopsida; order Ericales; family Sarraceniaceae; genus Heliamphora; species Heliamphora exappendiculata. The sequence continues at coordinate 6,883 of JAOTRH010004800.1, forward strand.
CCACACTGTCGAACCCGCCTATGGTCCTTTCGAACCTCATGCACCAAGCATGGTTCTCAAACACTATCTCCTGATCTCTAGGGTAACCACCAGATCACACACCTGCATTCTCGTAGAACTCCCACGGAACTACCACTTATCGCATGTTAGAATCATGACCTGAACCCTTACACATTTCAACACAATTGCGACCCATGCTCTTCGCAACATATCTGCAACTCATACTCATCCCCATATCCTTGAGCTCACTCACTCAGAACTCAATCCTCAAGAAAGTATTCAACTTCCAAGGTCATCAAAACTACTCAGACTACCAACAACATACCATTAACATATCACCAGCATATCCTTCACATCCTGCTAACAGGAAATATTCCCTGAACCATTCACGTTCCACTATCTCAACATATGCCCGGCCATGGATTATCACGCTCCCATCCACTATGTTCCTGTCTATACCCCATTCTGAGTATACGGCTCATTACGCACCTAATCCCTCACACGGCAAAAATCATGTACACCAAAACTCAAAAAAGGGATTATCATCATCCTCAAATCCATCCGCAAATCCAATCATAACAACTAATTTCCCAAGGTCTCCAATACCCTATCACCCCTACTCATCGACCATCCATAACACCACTATAACTTCCGGTAACTTACTGTCAAGAGAAGCCAGCTACCAAAACCAAAGCCATCAATCCTGCTTCGACTACACCTCAACAAAACTCTACTCATGCAAACACTCAACGATTTTCCAACCAGGGCCAACCCCACTCGGCCAAACCCAACTCACTGATGAGTTTCACAACATACCAAGCAATCGACGCTCAACCCATAACCTTATCTCTGCAATTGATAGCAACCGAATCGCATATCCAAGACCCATACCATGGTCTCATCGTCTCGAAGGGTGTATAGGTCATATAGAAAAGCAATATAGAACACGACACCCTAAGGTCGATCTATCATGTTATTTCTAACACGTATCACGTAATCATGCTAACACATAGCCCAACGATTATGCAGACAGATCATACATATCGAGGAGAACCAACAAGAATGACGCGTCACTTTGGAGAACCTACTTAGATTCTTTGCTAGAAAGCACATCCGCAAAATGCGTTTCTAACTTGGCTCCCAGGTTTGTTAATCCAAACGCCCAAAGGCAAGATTAATCAATCCTAAGGTCCAACTTCCATGCTCACATATACACGGCATCAACATGCTCAACAACTAACATGCTCATGTTCAAAACACAGGCAACCAAGCATACACACATCTTTCCTCACGAGGTAACGCACCCTCTTCCCACAGCTCATAAATATTCGAACCAAGAGCTCTGATACCAAGTTATCACGTTCTAAACTCCGGGTCATGTGAAACACCCACGAACAACCACCAAAACCACTCGAATAAAAAGGGATAAAAATTATAAAGCCCAAATGAGGCTAAAATCTTTGTAAAAATGTACTACCGATGGTTTACTTAATTTAAAAGGGTAGCTCAAGAGACTACGGTTACGATTCCATAAGCCAAACCTTTAAAAAACAAAATACATGTTTTTAGATAAGAAAATATTTTCTTTTTTAAAAGAAGCTTAGGCCGTTTCAAAATCTTTCTCAAAGCACAAGAGTTTGAATGAAGCTTAACAATTTGAACAACAAAAACCATGATACAACAAACCCATGATTCTCTCTCGAAAGTCATAAATCATGCATACATCCATATGAAATATAATGCTTTACAACATGTTATAACCAACATGAAACATATACAAAGGTACAAACTACCTAACAAAGACAAAACATCAGTCTTGTCCTCAACCACCTCCGAGCACCTCAAGATCAACCTTCAGGACTCCGTTCACCTGAAAAAGGTTTTAACAAATCCCATTACGTGAGTCAAAATCCAATAGAAATAGACTATAAAGCCATAAAGTTGGTTATGTAATTACAGAACGTAGAGTTTCAAAGAGTTTTTACCACACCAAAACCCTCAAGACACCTATCAATGCCCCAAAAAAAAGCGATTAGCATATACTATAAGGTCATATGCATGTTGTATTCTTTTACAGTCTTTCACCGTGGGATGATACGAACCCAATATGTAACTCTTGGCGGTCTTTCACCACAGGACATTTTACATGCCCCAAATATGCATTTCTTAGCGGTCTTTCACCGCAGGACAATATACATGCCCCAAATATGCAATACGCTATATGATTCACAGATAAAAGTACACACTCTTCCATGTACTAAATATCCACATACACATCACCATATGACTTTTAATAACCTTAAAAGATTTATATATATCCATGAAATATATGAATTCAAGCTCAACTTCAAGAGTTAGCTTCAAACCTCCAACAAAAATCGATATATCGAGATGATTCCAAAACCACCATTTTTCAAACCACCGTTTTGAAAACGAAACGTCCACAAGTCCATATCATGAAAATAACCATGTAAAAAGCTCAAAATATGCTTTTATCTATACAACAAGGTTTAAACATAAAATATGACATTTAGGAGGTTTTCATCAAGTAAAAAGGTGTGAAACTGCATATAACACCCTTAAACTACAACATAGTCTAGAATCCTACCTCGTTGAGCCAAAAGCTCGACGTCTCGAGAATTGAACCTCGACAAAATAAGATTCTATCTAGATAGATGCAGAGCCCCCGATACCAATAGCGAGGATCCATTGACAGATCACTGAAAACCGAGCCCCAGGCCCATCAAAATTTAGAGTGAAGGCAGAGATTTTGAGTGAGAGAAACCAAATCTGAAACAAATATCTCAAAATATCTTCCATAGCTTGATATTTATAGACCACGCTAAAATACAGGAGGCTAGTCGACTGACCTTCTCCTTTCAGTCGACTAAAAACCTTCTGGATACCCCAAAAACCATCCACTGCCTCAAGTCAGTCGACTGATCACCCCTTGTCAGTCGACTGAAAACCCACTGGAGACCACTCAATCGACTAAACTTCACACCTCAGTCGACTGACAAGCTGCTGCCATCACACGAAGCATTCCAGTGTTCAGGTCAGTCGACTGGCTTGTTACCGTTAGTGAACTGAACCCCTTTAGCTGACTGAAAAAGCTCACAAATCCAAGTATAGGCCCAACATACACACCTGAAACATCACCAAGACCACGTGTTAGCTCCCGCTCCATTAACACTTAAACCATTTTCAAAAATAAAATGGGTTAGGGCATCACACTAAACATATTGTTTTTCCATTATAAGTAAACTGTAAAATAAACATACTATTTTCCCATTATAAGTAAAGTGTAATGAGGGATAAGCATAATGTTTTTTCATTTTTAATGATCTCTATGGTCTGTCAAACCATATTTAGAGGAATAAGGCATTACTTTCTACTTTAATTGAGAGTCCACATTTTTTGTTCACTCATTTTTCATGTTGAAGTACGTAGTGCGCCTATTTCTCTTTAAGCATAAAATGAGAAATAACAATATTGTCTTACCATTTTCATTAGCCTGCAATAAAAATGAGGAATGTGAATGCCAGTAGTCTTTTGTGTAATGACTAGTTTTTATATGTCCTTCAAAAAAATAGCAATTGATCAGCAATAAAGATAATGAAGAAAGAGCAAAGGTGCTAGAGCGGCCCATGAGAGAGTCACGTTTGTTTCGATACCTACTCTCCCCCCTACACAATTTAAATCACTAAACAATATTGGTTGATGATAGTTGGTATCACTACTAACCAAGGATGTAGGGTCCACACCTCCTGATTGTAGAGAAGATGATGAGACAATGATATTCAGTACCAATGTTGTTTGAGTAATCGTTGATAATTAATACCATATTTATCAACATCCTTAATCATTTAAATATTTTGTCTATGGAAATCATATATTAACCAGTACCATAGAGACCGATTGAACTTGAAAATAGTGATTCAAGATTTCAAACAGAAAATTATCCCAGTTAACGTGTGCCCACAACAACATTATGGCTCATAAGACTATACGACATCATTGCTATCCAAAACCATGCTTAAAATTATTTTACATGACAAATTATTGCATAATATTAACTTTCAAATTACCATGATGTAAGTTGGATTGTGGAGTGATTGCATGCTATTGCATACATCTGTATATCATAATGGACAACATAGATGGTGTTTATCCCATCAAAATGTGCCAGAAACTACAGGTTGACATTGTACATAAGTTCCTGTCTGATCCTCTTCGGCACGGAATAAGACAATTGATGAAACTGGTGATCCACACAAACCCTCAAATCACATGAAATAAACGACAAGGGAATGATGTGCCGTAACTGGAGATTTTTTATGAACAAATTGTTTTCTTGTACTTTTTATAGGCGTGGATTATTATAGATTGGTTCACGGCTTCTATTTTTTGTTTTGGCAAAAATATTCAATTATTGTGGATTAAGACATGTTTAACAAGGGGTGGATGTTTGCCTTCTCATTTTTTGAATTATTTTTATCATTTATGAAATTATTACTACTCATTCTGTAAAAAAGTTTGATATGCTCCTCATGTTATGTGCACGTATTTATAACAATTGACTTCTCATTTTTATAATTTTGGGTTAGACAACATGTAATAGATATTGTAATTGAATAGGTTACCATCTGCTGGGTTTTAAGGAGAAAAGTGATATTGTACATATGTCTGTCTTCCAATATCGAAACGTGTGCTAAATAGCTAGTTTCCCAACTAAATTGAAATGCACTCATTTTTATGTACTAATAAAATGGGATGGAAATCTCACAAAAGACAAATGGCCTTAGTTTCCTAATTAAATTGAAATGCACTAATAATTGAAATAAAATTAAAAAAATCATACAATCAGCAAAAATGGGATGGATCATTACAATACCCTCAGTTTTTTGTGTACAATAATTTTTTATTTATCATTTCTTGTTTCTCATTTATCATTTTCCTGAGTGTGTGTTCTCATTTGTATGACATGGTTTCCCATTATCAACGTACCTAAAAAAAAGTCTGCGATAACACAGCAAACGCATGACTATAACAAGATAGCATATGACTAAGGAAACCCACCATCATCATTAAGAGTAGAAAAATTGATAACATATAGAAACTGTACGGTGAGATCCTATAAACTAAATTTATTTTAAGAGTAGAATTCAGCCCGATCGATTCTGCCAATACATCAACCTCTGCAAAGACAAACACGCATGAGCTAACCAGTGGCGGGTTGCCGGGCGCCCCTCCGATGATCCAATTAGAGATCTGAGTAGGAAGAAAAAGAACTATTAACTAACTGAAAACATACCTGTCTCTGGTGTTCATTCCCCCCCCCCCCTCCCCTTTATAGTGAAAACTCCCTCTTTTCTCCCTCTGCAAAAATCATGATTAGTTTATATGACATACACCTGCATCTAACTGGCATGCCCTCCTATCACTCTATCCACTCCTGCCACTACCACTGACTTAGCGGCAGTGGTGGTTCATTCACTGTCACATCGGTTGTCCTTTTGGATCGTGATCTCTACTCACGACGCTTCTCTCGAGGGAACATCCAGTCTAATCATATTCAATGCCTGTTATGTCAGACCGCGTCACATTTAATGTTGTACTTTCCTCATTTACATTGCATTTAATGCATATTGGTAACCGAACCATGGCCGTGCCGGCATGGGCCGATATCCCTTCATTTTAGGGCCGGGCTTCGCTCTCATCAACAGGGCACTCGGACCAATAGCTCGGGTCTTGACCTCGAATCATGGCCTGGCCCATCCTACCGAAATGCCTTTGTCCCAACCCCCCTTCAAAACCACACAAAAATTGAAATGATCATAATCATCAATATTTATTCTAAAAAAAATAAATAAAAAGTACTCACAAACCAATGCCCAAAACAAAACTAAAGGTGCAAAGCCTTTTTACATGATTTTCGATTGTGATTGCCAACCTTACCTCATATTCCACACCTAATTTGCGTGACCTTCTCACTAATAGAAGGAATCCTATTTTTCTTAGGTCTTCCAGGCTATTTTTTAGACAACATGGGATGAATAATATCGCCCTCCTTACTAATATCCGTCTTTCAAATGGTGGAAATTGGATAAATGGAAGAAGCATAGAGTTCCCTAAAACTATTTACATGATAGTACGGATCAACATATGAATTCAAATCGTTCTCGCTCTTCTTTACAAGACTAACAACATATGTACATGGGAACCCATTCAACTGCCAAAGATAATAAAAACAAGTTTAATTTTGAAGGTCAACAGAAACCGATAGAAATGAGTGAACTTCGTAGACTTCATTTCCCGGTAAGCTAACATTCCATGTCCTTGAATCGTTAAAAGCAGTGTACAATTTTGAATAGATCATGGGACATACCACACTTGTCCATTTGCTCATCAATTCTCTCGTTGCAACCACCTAGTTGATCAACTTGACATGCATAGTATCCACCATGTTCGTGATCGACAAGTGTCATTCTTCTCGAATCTAGTTATTAAATGACTATGTTGCATTAAGATTCATTTCGCCATAACGCCTACCTTTAAAATACGCATTACTCCAATGTTCAAATGGAAAATCATCAATGAAATATTTCCCCTTATTATCCCCCTCATGCAGCAAATCATCAAGACTTTGTTGAAATGTCTCTTGGATTGGAGCATATGCACACTTCACAAAACAATTAACCACCTTCTCCCTATATGCATTCCAATGACCACGCCAATGATGTCTCAAGTTTTTCATTAGGTGCTATAGACAATATCCATGGTATGCATTTGGGAAAACAAAATTTACAATTTCAAGTAAACCCAGGTTTCGATCACTCAAGAAAGTTATGTCCCTAAAAGAACCCAATATTAAAGACAACCGCTCCATAAACCAATGCCAATTGTCTTTATTCTTGGCATCGACAACGGCAAAACAAATGGGGAATAAACCTACACAATACAAATTAATGAAAAAAATTTATAATAAGATTAGGGCATAAAACCTAGATAAAGCTGAAAATGAAAATAACATAAGTAATCTCATTTTCTAACATACTAAAAACATAATCACCAACCTTGGTTTCCATTCTTTGCTGTTGCATAAAGTAGAATGCTCTTGTAACTTCCCTTAAAAAATGTACAACCAAGAAACAAAGAGAGGGTTAAAACCATTGTGGCAAGATTTGAATGTAACAAAAGCTATTTAAAATGATTGGTCAAAGGATTACACTCGAGAATAATAAAGCTACTAGGGTTGCTAGTTTTACATGCATCAACGTACCACCAGAGTCGATCAAAGGATAATGAGAAATCATTGTAGATTTAAGCTAGGTTCCTTACACAAACAGATAAATTTATCTTTAGTTTTTTTTTATAAGTGAATACTAAAAAAAATTTAACTATTCTTTGTATTCGAACTATGAAATTTATCTATGCTTATTTATTTTTAGATACAAACAGATAAATTTATTTCTGATTTTAATAGTTATCAGAGTTGATTGTTGAAAATCTCCAAAATTGGTAGTCGGAGGTCGTCGAAAAAACACTATAATTGGTCGTCGAAAGTCATCGAAATTGGTCGCTGGAAAGTCACCGCAATTGGTGATCGAAAGTTGTCAAAGTTTATCGTCAAAATCGTGACCAGAGATCGTCAGAGTCTACCGAAGGTTGCCAAAATGGTCGTCAAAGCACACCGATGGTTGACGGAGGTGGAGGTAGAAAGATAACGTGTTGATGTGAAACGATGAGTATTTAAAGTAGTAAGGATATTTGGTAAAATTTAACAATGGAATTTAAAAAATAAAATTTTTTTGTTGGACCTAATTTTGTATGAAATGTTAATTGTGGACCATACACCAAAGTTCCCTTTTAGAGCACGTTTAGATAATGCTCAAACTTCACAACTATTGATGTACATAATGGAATTTTTTATTATTTTGTTAGTATTTTATCCAATATGTAAAAGTGTGTTATTTAATAATTTATTACTACTCTAAAAGGAGAGCACTTATTTGGTGTGATAAAACTGTGTGGATTTTTTATATACTAAAAATGTTATAAGTTAGTTTTTTAATACCAAAACAATTATATTTAGTTTTATCTATTAAACTTTTTTTATTATTTAATTTAAAAATTATAATTGTTTATAATTTTAAAATTAAATTACCTTATTATTTATTATTTTAATTTACTTTAATTTTTAAGTAGCACACGTGTGCCGCTAGTTTGAATATAGCATGGAGCATTGCATAATTGCTCGTTTGAGTGAGCCCTAGGTTTTTCATTGTCCTTTCACTATAACTCCGTCCCTATTTCCCGGTTAAACCACTCTATTTCTCGCTGGTTCTTCGAAAACCTTCACCCATCTTACCTACACATTCCCTCTAATGGCTTCCACAGCTGCTGCGACTGCGGTGCACGTCGAGAACGGGGCGGCCGTTGCGCCGGGATCTGATACACAAACGCAGGCATCTGACGCTATGGCCACCGAAACCGCAACTACCGCCACCGCCACCGGCGGTGGGAAGACGGAATCTGCCGCAGAAAACGATAACCCACCTCTATCAGCTTCCGAGTCAGCTCCGGCGGAGACTGCTGCTCCAGCGCCGGAAACGGCGGTGGCGGAGAAGAAGTGGCCAGGATGGCCTGGGGACTGCGTCTTTCGGCTCGTCATTCCTGTCCTTAAGGTTGGAAGCATCATCGGCCGCAAGGGCGAGCTCATCAAGAAAATGTGCGAAGAGACTCGCGCCCGCATTCGCATCCTCGACGGCCCAGTTGGCTCTCCTGATCGCATTGTGAGTCTCTCTTTAGGGTTTCTTGTTTTTCTTTATGCTAGGGTTTGGTAAACTCTCGGTAGTGTGTAGTTTTACTGAGGCTATTGGGCCTTTTGATTAGGGTTTGGTAATGTGTGTAGTTTTACTCAGGCTATTGGGCGTGTGATTAGGGTTTGGTAAAGTCTGAACAGTGTATGTTGTTTTACACTACTGCCTAGTAATGGTTGTTCATGCGTTTAAATAGAAGTACACGCATTTTGGTTTAGTGGGTTTCGGATAAAGGCTATGCTAGTTTGTTGAGTGTATGATGAAGTGCAAGGCAGCTAATATGTTAAATAGTTTTCTGTAAGATATACTTCCTGGTTTGAGAATAGAGCTGATTATATACTAGTAAAAGAAAGAAAAGAGCACTGTTGTTCATTTCTGATTTGAACTACTTGCTGGAGAAGGTGTCTATAAGTGTGTGAACTACATGATTAGTGGGAATGCAAACAAGCTAAAACCATAAGAATAGTAAATTTAAAGACAAGCATTCGTTTTATCTGGCATTAGAAAAAAAGGTAGGAGTTTGTGGAAAACAAATGTTTGTAGAGTAGGGTTTGCGGTAACAGTGATAGGGTCATATATTGGTAAATATGTTGTTGGAGGTCCAAATCATGATACAACCATGTTTGGACTAAACGTTCGGCATTTGGTCTATGTTCTTCCTTTGTGGACTATTTTCATGTTTTAATTGATTTTTTTAGCTTTCCAGTTTTCTCTGGATTTTTTTTTTGTTTTTTTCATTTGTTGGTTAAAATATATATATTTTTAGTTAATTTCCATGAGATGAATCGGGAAAAAATATATATATATTTAATAACAGATGAAAAAACTCACCAAATACGAAACTCGAAAATATTAAATAAGTTGACGAGCTATTATCCCAAAACAAGTTTTTTTCCCAAAGTTCCTAGTTGTTGGTTGTGCGTGCTCACCCATAAAGCACCCGTGTGGGTATGTGGTATAGGTATGTTGGTACAATAAAATATAAACAAATATAATGCACGTATTGCAGTGGGACAACAATTTTTTTTTTTTGTATTTTAAGTGTTGCATTATATATATATGCTATATGCAAAACTAATTTAATCATCAAAGAGAAAAAGAATAAATACTAGATCACAAAAATGTTAGAATTGTCATCTCAACGTTGTGTCTTTGATGATTGCTGATTTGGACGGCAAATGGAGATGCTTGCTAGACATGATTGCTATGTCCTTCATATTGGTTTTGGTAAGGTACTTTCAGCTCGCAAACCCCAACGAAAGTATTGACGATTTGTTTTCTTATACAATTTTGGCTTTTAGCATTTTTGTTAGATTAAAAAATCTAAATTTTTCTTTTTTATTCTCAAATTTGTCTTTATATCAAAAGTGACAACATATTATTTACTCTGGCACTCTTTTAATTTTCGAAAATTTTGTAGTTCTCACGTACCCATTCATGTACCCTTCCACATGTCCAAAATGTATTGATGTTGTATATGACAATTTGAAAGGTATTTGGTACTTTTGTGGTGTACTCGGTACATATTTTCCCTTATCGGATATGTACCCAGTATGTATACATCAACGTAGAAATTTCAAGTAAAGAAAGGAAGATTTTTTTTTTTTTAATAAAAAAATTCAATGTGTATAACAGTTACAACTGTTGGAGTTGCAATAAGCTATACCTATCTGGACAATCTATATGAGTTAACTTAAAGGAAAAGGTTCATACAATTCTAATATATATATTTTAATTTTCCACTAACCTTATATTGAGAATCTTGTACATTTTTGTGCTAGATTGTCATATTTTTTAAATGCTTTTTAAATATATGCGATCTTAATATGAGATGGTGATATAGCTAGGTGTATGCATCCGAGTTGGATTTTGTTTTTTGTTGCTTCTAACCCTAGCGTTTCATCTGTATTTGATGTAAATGTGACGTAGCCTACTAGAAATGTGATCCAAGCCCAATATATTGTGAATACTAGTGATTTGTAACAGACAACGTGTCATAACAGTGTTTCATCTGCACTTGATGGAAATGTGTGGTAATCTATAAGAAATATGATCCAAGCCAAATGTGTTGTGAATGTTATTGATTTGTAATAGATCATGCGATCTTACAGCTACCCCGATAGGCTATCCGAGACATTTGATCTAACTATTTCTAATTGAAAACTTTCTCGATTAGCGTCTTCCATTCACAGCTTAATCAAATATTCTGAACTTCGTTTGAAAATTCTAGGACTTGATTGTTGACCTTTCTTCAAATTTTCTAAGTGCCAGGCTTCATTTTGCATTTGGTGAAGTTTTCTATGTAACCCTAGCATTTCACCAACCATAAATCTTACCGAGTTGATACTTTGCATTTTCACACTCTTCAGCCTTGAATTATTAGCTTTTTACCTTTCGCTTTTATTTTTTGATACAAAATTGCTACATACCCATAAATTTATTCACAATTTGAAATGAATGGCTCAGATTAAACTGTGTGATGTAGGCCATACCCCAAGTGCATATGAACCATTCATTTTGAATTATTGAGAAGTTTATGAGTGTATTTTATAGATTTTTAGCATAACTATTTTTGATAAGAATCTACCTTACTACCATTAGAATCTGTCAATCATACCACCACCATCATCACCCCTGTGTATTCATTGTTATATTCTTTACAACACTTCCACTATGAAGTTCACTACCTTACAACAACAGCGACTGCTTGAGTTTGATTGTGAACTCCAATTTTTTTCATGAATGTAAATTTCAATTCTAATATTTTGTCTAAAGATTGATTCATGCTTAAGAAGGTGTGGATGCGACGAAGTGTAAAATTTTTATGAAGGCATCCTTCCCAACTAGGTTGGTGGTGCTTACATCTACCCCGCTAAAGTCGTCACAACCTACTTCACGTTCTCCATTGTTCTCCTAATGTGAACTCTCACCATTATTCGGTTAAATGCTATGTTACCCGAAACATGAATTGTTCCAATACACGGAGTTGGAACGGGAACATTATAAATTGTGGTACAATGAAGGTAGACTTTTATAAATTACAATATTGTAACATACTTATTTCAAAAGATAAACATCTCATAAAATAGAATGCTATTTTTAAAATTATTCATGTAAAACACATTTTTAGTTAAGTATTTCAACCAAGTTTCTTACATAGTGTTTTTCCAAAACTCCACTTTCTCTAAATTTTAGTTTATTAGGTTAGATTTTTTCTTATACATAAAATATTAAGGAAATAAATATGAAAAACTTGGCGGATTGCTTTTGAATGTTAAATTCTCTGTTTTAAAATAAAGATGTACCATATTTTGGAACGTGCGTTCCAAAATTTAAATCATTAGGGTGTTAGTGTTTTTTGTTAACACAGTGTTAACATTGTTGTATTTGTTGATGTTTGTCTGTCTAATAATCGCGTAATTAGTTTTCTTATCACTTTGGAATGTTGAATTCACCATTTTGAAATGAAAGTGTACTATGTTTTGGAACTTGCATTCTAAAACTTAAATCGCTAGGGTGTTAATGCAGGGTTTCTGTTGTTGTATTTGTTGACGTTTGTCTGTCTAATAATCTCGTAATTAGTTTTTTTATTTAGTAGATATTTTATTGAACGGTTCTGTTAATTGCACCAAACATTATTGACTGCTTTTTTTATTTTATTTTATGTGTAAATCCTACTTTTAGTTAACCAGTATTCAAATGATGAAAATATTTCATTGTGATCTCATATAGTACGGTTCTAATGTCTAGTATTTTAATGTTTTGGAGGAGTCCTTTATTTTTGGCTGGGGGTGTGAGGAACAATTTCTCTTAATTTTTCATTGGTAAAAAATTTGAGAAAATTGTGAGGCTTGTTTGCTATTCCCTGATATGTGGGCTTCCCGTCTTGATTTCAGTTTTGCTGGTGAATCACTTTTTTAACAACCCCAGGGCCACTTTCATTACCAAATTCCCCATCACTGCAAGAACCTCTACCACCCTTGGATTATTTAATTGTTGCCACTGAACTCGAGTAGTTATCATCGAATCTCGTATCAGTAACTAGTCAGTATATTGCAAAGCCACCATTATTATAGGTCAGGACTATTTGCCAATCAGTAGCCACCTCCATCTCATGAGCACCCACCGCTATTGACATTGCTGTTGCCCTTTTGTAGCTGGCTCATTGCAAACGTTATACGCTGTTCATGTAATCTACATCGTGATTTGGTATTTCTTATATGTGCTGGCAATGATTAATTTCCTTTTACATGTTTCCTGTTACGCTTTCTTTCACTTTCATGATGTGCTGCTTTAAATTGTTGATGATAAAAGGTACGTGTTATCTTAATTTGATTACTATCTATAATATTCAAGTTTTTACCTGTTTAAATCATTCTCATCTGCATTTTTACCTATTATCTTAAAAGTTACTGTTGCTTGCCCCCAAGCATAACATGGTTCTTGGAATAACATAAAAATGTTCTACCTGGATTTTAAAGTTACTGTTGCCTGTCCTGATGGCCTTCATTTATTAAAATTTAATTTCAGATTAGTAGTTATTCAAATGTTACGATTCATGATTGAGTTCATGATTCGATTCATGATTCATGCATAAATCCATACACGAGTGAATCTATTTGTGATGAAATCGTGATGAATCTTACAATTCACAGTTATATTCATGATGATTCATTATTTACAATCCATGTGATTGTTAAAATTATCATATTGAACAAATCTTGAAGTCATATTTTTACCACTTCTGTTTTATTTTGAAAATATTGTAATATAACTTAGTGTGTTTATTGCAAAAATAAGATATAACTATGTATAATTTGTTGGTAATTTAGTGACTAAAGAATATAATAAGGATAAGACTGATCTGAATCATTTGAAAAATGTCAAAATACATTTTTTAAGGATTCAAAAGATAGTAACACTTTCAATAAAATTGTTGTTATTTTGGTGAAACAATCATAGTTTAATATGATGTGGGTTAAATCAATTAGACTCGATGATTACACACTTTTTTTTCTAAACTTTTTTTTTTATTAACAATAAGCACAAAAGACGCGTTTGAAAATGTATTATGTTTAATTTAAAGAGTTTTCACTCTGTCTCTCTCTCTCTCATATGTTATTTCTCTCTTTAAAGAATTTTTGGTCCATTTTATGAATTCCAAAAGAGAATTCACTATGTTTTTTAAGAAAATCGCATAGTGGGCTATATTTGAGTCAAAATCTTTTGTGATGAAGGTAAATATCTTTCCATTTAGACTATGTAGTTATGTTCGTATTGTATAATTTGTGTCAATATTAGTTTTATTATTTTATTTCACACATAAAGTTTTTAATATCATATTTATAGTTTATGCTGAATCTTACGATTTTCGATTCGGTTCGATTCACGATTCGTGAAACTAAGATTTCGATTCGCTATTTGACAACTATGTTCAGATTTGTTTCATAATGCCAGTACTTTTAACTATGCCTAATTGTGTGTATTCATGAATTTAATGATTGCAACTTTCAATTCAATTTTGGGATTGTTGAAGGGTACTGAAGTTTCTATTACATTTAGGTTGCTCTGAAATTTATATTTCCCTTTTTTTGCTACATTGGCATTGAATTCAAATGTGAAGATGTATTGTTTTGCATATTTATGTATAGGTATTAATAACTGGAAAAGAAGAACCGGAAGCACCGTTATCCCCCGCAATGGATGCTGTAATAAGAGTATTCAAACGGGTCAGTGGACTATCTGAGAGTGAGGGTGATGGTAAAGCAGGTGGAGCTGCTGGAGTTGGGTTTTGTTCCATCCGGTTGTTGGTGGCATCCACCCAGGCCATTAATCTAATCGGAAAGCAAGGTGTTTCGATCAAGTCTATACAGGAAGGCACTGGTGCTTCAGTTCGGGTTCTCTCAAATGGTATGCTTTAATTGTTTCAGAAAGCTAGTGTTTCATCTGCAATGGTGTCTTTCAGATTGTGGTGATTTATAGATCAAGTACCATGGGGCCATGTCAAATACTTGATGCCGGAACAAGGGTGTGGGATACGTGTCCAATACTTTTCGTTGGACACATTTTATATAATTGTATTTAATGCTATCATTATATTATATTTTGCTACATCATTGTCCGAAAATGAGTAAAGTGCCTTTTTTGCACATTGTTATATAAAACTCTTTTTTATCCCACAAAATAGATTAAGATATAAATATAATAAATATATTTATATTTTGCAACTTTGTGTACCCTTCAATTAAAGATTCACGAGTCTAAACCCTAGATATGCACTTTGCACCCATAACTGCAACCAACTCTCATACCAAGCCCACGGAACATAGATGGTGACAATTATTGACTCTACTGGAATTTGATATACTTTGGTTCGTATCCTGGGTTTTGATATACTTTGGAACATTAGAAGTCAAGGGAGTTGGTAAATGTAGATCTGTGCACCCATCGTTTCTTCAGCTTGTGCTGCGCACGTATCATTTTTCTAAAATTAGCTCTTGACCATTTTTCTAAAATTGTGTGTCATGCCTCATATTTGAAGGCTCTGTTGCTGATACGATATGTGGTGTAATGGCTTTCTAATCTGACATACCCATTTGTTTGCATGCTATCCTCTTATTACTTTGTGTAAATTGCAATTTCTATTTTAATGACGAGTCATAATTTATCAAGTTTGCTTTTAGTTGCAGTTCATAGGAAGGACTAATTTTCAGACATGTTCAACGAACACTTTTTTTTTTTGATGAGTAAGATTCTATAAAAGGCCACTAAGGGAATGCCACCCGTATAAGATGGGATGAACCCATTCTCACAAAAGAGGGAGGAGGACAGATGGGATTCCTGCAAAAATTGAGGAAAGCAACAAAAACCTCTACAAAAGGGTCATCACAATGATAAAGATTGTAAAGTTGACAACTAAAAAGTTATTTATGCGTTCGACATGTTTATTTAAATGTTTTACATAGATCTCATTGGGAAATATGAGCTAGTTTTCTATTAATGATTCCTAGGTTCAAGGGCAGGACCTTTGTAATCCTTTTTATGGTGACCTTATTGGCAGAGTAATTTATGTGTTCGACATGTTTGTTGAAATGTTTTACATAGATCTTATTGGAAAATATGAGTTAGTTTTCTATTAATGATTCCTAGGTTCAAGGGCAGGGCCTTTGTAATTCTTTTTTATGGTGACCTTATTGGCAGAGCAATTTAATTTAATTTAATTTAATTTTCTGTTTTTTTTGGTAAATGGATAAAACTTCTCACAAATTTAGGTTAAAGAAATCCTGGACATATTCTGTCTATTTACAATAGCAAAAGTTATGGTTCATATGTCAAAGTTATTATTCTCTTTGGCGTGATATGTTAGCTAAACTCGGTGAATAAGTGTGTTTGTTAGTCAACTATCTTGTTGGGAACTTCTAATGGTTTCGGTGTTGTGATCCACGAATTATATTATTGATTGTTACCTTGAAGATCAAATTCCTTCTTGGGTGTGCACAATTTTCATTCTTGATTATTAAGAGATCTCTGTCATGGATTTTATTTGAGAGAAAATGCAAGTTTTTAAATCCTTTTGTTTGTTTGAATCAGCAACAGCATAAAATTGTATTAGAGAAAGTGCCTAAGGGAGTATGACTCTTCTACAATCAAATGAAAGAGATGAAGAAAGAAAAGAAAGAGGAGAAAGAGAAAGATAACAAAATAAAGACCACACATTCTTAGTGGAATGAAAAAGCCATCGAAGCCCAGCTATTGAAAACCATGGATAATGTGGCTTCTTCACAAATGACGCTTCTTCATCCAATTGCATGTTAATGCATACCATAGTAAAGCGTTACTGACAATCCTTTCATTTAATTTCCTTGATGATTAGGGCTTGTTTGGTAATGCTTTTGTTCCTTTTATTGTTTTGAAAAAACCTAAAAGCTGGCAACAAAAACATGTTTCACAATTTTCTTAATTTAAAAAAAAATGGTAATAGTTTTCAAATTTCCCAACCTTTAGGAAATAATGAGAGATGTTTCCACTTATTCTCAGAACAAGTCATCATTCTCTCCTCCCTTGGCCGCTTTCAGCCGATTTGTTCTGCTAGCGACACATCTGGCCATACACCTCTCTGCAGCCAACCTCTGTTGGTGACCTCTCGCCTGCTGGTGACACTTGTGACCACAACCATCC
>JAOTRH010004811.1:2802-23882 GCA_034768845.1 Heliamphora exappendiculata
AAACCCAAATAGTTCCATCCCGTTTGGCAGAAATGGGTCTAATTTTTTCAATTTGGGTATTGCAAAAGAGCAAAAAACAGAGATGATTGGTCGAAACTGAAGCCGAATCATTAAGGTAAATCTAGCAACATATAAGATGAAAATGACAAAGAAGACGATAACGAATAAGAAATTGGAAGATCAGCAAAACAGTTTGTTCTGGCAACAAAATGGGAAGGATCAAATTTAACAGAGCCGAACATGTGGGATATACGGAACAATCGATTTAAAAGATTGTAAAAAATTGACTTTATGAATTTTAAAACTCTTTATTTTCGAATAAAATATTTCACAAAATCAGTTTTCATTTCAAGCAAAATCTGTTACCACCAAATCTGTTTATATCAAATCAGTTTCTTATATTTTCATTTCAATTTTCACAAAATTTGTGGGTAATATTTTAAAAAGAATGTTAATCTTAATTAGGGATATATTAAACATAATATAATTATTTCAAATTTGATAGAACTAAATATCTTAAAATAAATGTTGTAGGACTAAATCTCATTTGAATTAAAAAAAGAGAACTAATTTTTAAATATCTCTAAATTTTATTACTTTTAATCAAATTAATTTTACACTTAAATTATATTTAGCCTAATTTCAAGTGTATTTATACGTTCAGAGAAAAACAAAGAAAGAAATATGGATTTGTATTTTTCATCATGATCCTCTTGTTGGCACAGTGGTGATATGCCTCCGAATAGAGAACCCTGCAGGAATTTTCAGCGTGGAAGGTACGCTACCATCTTCCCCGTCCTCTAAAAACCCTAACAAACACAAACAACAATGGCGTCTAGGTTGTTGAATGTATTTTGTTAGAAAATGTATTAGGGTTTCGTGACCACCATTGACTAACAGCATCTTAGCCGCATCTTCTACGCGTTTCAACTATCGGAGTATCATTTTTTACTACAGTACTGTAGTCGAAGCTTCATGGAACCACTATTTTGTTTGATTCCTTTTCCTCCACAAAAATTCTAGTAACCGGGACTTGCTTCGTTTTGTCGAACTACCCCAGTATAAATTCTTGTCCGTACGACGGCAAATCACGTTTATTAGAACTGTTGTGTGCCAAAATCTACGCACAGTATAAGAAGTTCTTCATCAGAATGAATTATTTATGTCATATGGGCACTGCGATGAAATTTGTGTGATTGTGGCTCTGGCTGCCTGTGGAGAAATTATTCAATAGGTAGGGAATACCATGTCAGCGTACTGATGTAGTGTGCCATTCAATACATAAGCATCATGTGTCCCTTTAATGTAGGGTCATGCTAATATGTAATAATTGCAGCCCTTTTACGTAGTCACTCTCTAATATTATGAATACATGGTGTTGTGCAAAGTAATCCCTAGAACAAACATACAAACACAAGAGACATCGATACATGTGGTTCGGCAATTTGCCTACATTCATGAGCATCGGATTTTCAGTATAGAGGGGGAATTATACAAGTCACTCAACTCACAAAATCAATTTTCGTGTTATTCTCTGTACATTTGCACACTTCCTAAGACTGATAATACATCTATATATAGGAAAACAATCACTATTATTTTGGTGGGTCAAACATAAGATTTGGGCCAATTTAAGGTTGTATTTATCTTCAACACATGGCACCCTTGTATTGGTTGGGAACACCACCTCAGCATGCTGACGTGGCGTTCCCTACCCACTGAATAGCTTTTCCCGCATGTGGTTGGTTTTATGGTGGGTTTTGGCCTTTGGGCGAGGAATGATTATTGGTTTAATATCGTGAAAGGTGGAGACTAGAGAGGATGAGGTTTTTGGAGTTTGGAAAGAATTGTTGTTGGCTTGGATTTAGAAGTGGCAGTGGGCTGTATTTCTAAACTAGTGGCTATTTCTAGGGACCTTGGGTGTGGAATTCAAGGCCAAAATGCAGGGTAGGGGTTAAGGTTAATTGAGGATGCCATGAAAGGGTTTTATGCTGAGATAAGTTTGTTTAGGGTTGCTAACATTAAACTAAGAAGTCAAGAACCATAGTTATTAAGGCTCAAAGAGCATGAAGGAGCTAAGGACTCATAGCGCCTAAACACAAGGAAGAAAATAACGCGTGAACTTTGAGGTAAGTAAGACGCATTTGTGATAGACACGTGTAATTTATATCTGAAAGTAACTTGAAATTTTTAACCCACCTCAAGTAAGGTGCATGTGTGATGGATTTGTGTAACTTTTATCTCGAAGCAATTTGAAATCTTTAACATAGATAGAATTTGAATCTTTTTACCATTTAAGCTAGTGAGCTAGATAAATCTATGTACATGTAATCATTTCAATCGTCATGTGCATCAATTTAGTCAACATTCAGTTGTTATAATGAAAAAGGTAATTGTACCTTTTAGACTATAATGTATGACCCTAAACATTAAAAACTATGCACTAAAGATCTCTACTATTGTTGTCCGCTATAAGCTTATGAATTTAGAATATAAAATACTACAAAAAATAAGTAAACAATTTAGTTTATCTATATGTCCAAGATTCTCACACAAATCATATTAATAAGTAACCACTGACAAATAAAAAGATAAAGATAAACATATAGCTGAACTATTATATGAAGAAAAAAGGTGCATATTTCTTCAGCAAGGACCCTAATAAGGAGGAAAAGGAGGCAAGCCGAGTTATGTGGTGAAGTGTTCACATTTCGCTCAATGAAAATTAATTGCGCAGGAGCTTAGCTTGAGTCGAACTTAGAGAATCAAGGTTGAGCTAAGGTCATATGGTGCTTGTCTCGACTCTTCTTGATTAACCATAATTAAATCAAATACAATCTTGATTTAATTATCTAAGTTCAATTATTAATAAAAATAGAGAGATTACAAATGATGTAAGCCATAAAATCAAAATTGGTTGGTTTAAGGGGAGGGGTACTTTTGGCTTCTATGTAATCGACAAATACCTACAAGATTAAAATTTTTTTTTTATAGGACAACTATTAGATCAACAATTTTATATGGGACAAAATGTTAGGTCATTAAGAAATATCAAATAAATAAGACGAGTATTGTTGAAATAAGAATGTTAAGGTAGATGTGTTGTAAGATTAGAAAATATAAAATTAAGAATGAAACGATTCGTGGAATGATAGAGGTCGCACCAATTGAGGACAAGTTGAGAGAAAATAGATTAAGATAATTTGGACATATACAACGTAGACCAACTGACGTGGTAGTAGAGAAAAATGACAAGATCATGGGTAATAAAAGTACTAAGGGAAGAGTTTGACTCAAATTGACATGGGATACTGTATTAAAAAAAAATATAAACTTATTAAAACTAATTGAGAATATGGCCTTTAATAAAGCAAAATGACCTAAAAGGATTCATGTAGCCGACCCCAATTGATTGTGATAAAGGCTTGGTTTGATTTGGTTTACATGTAGCATGGACTCCACGAGAATTCCTGTGGACATTTCTAGGCAAATTGATATGCTGTTTCCTTTTTTCTCAAGCATAAAGAGGTAGAGATAGAAAAGGAAGGAAGAGATAGATGAATGACATAGGAGGAGGAAGGCACATAATCTCGTTCTGCCCTCTTATTCACCAGAGAAGAAGAGTTTGATCCTCGTAGATAAGAGAGAGAAGAGAAGCAATAGAGAGACAGAGAGAAGACAAAAGAATTAGAGGGGTTAGAGAGAGAGGGAGCAAATATGTTTCTTATTTTTTAACTTTTATTAATTCTTCATGTCCTAATCTTGTTTTCCTTAAGCCACCATCTTATGTCTTACAAAATTCTAGTAAAAAGTAAATACCATAGGAATTTCCAACTATTCAATGTGTACAAAACGTAAGCCTCAAGTTTTCATCCCTGGAAACATCCTTAAATAAAAAAAAGTCATCAATTTCTTTTTTTCTTTTCTTTTCTTTTCTTTTGTAGGGGTTTGGAAGCTTTTCCAATGTGACTATTCTGTTGCTGGTGCATCGGATTAAATAATCTCTTGGATTTTTGGGCATTCTTTTACCTCTTTGGCATTTACAGTCTCTCTCTAGTTAATACATAGACTGTTTCATGGATTAGGAACAACTTTGTCGGCATCTTTCTCTTTATCTTATTTATTGTATTCCCTTTTAAATAGGATATATCCTTTTTGGAGAGCCTTTTGATTATTTTATCAATGACCATCGCATGTGGAAAGAATCAGTAACATTTGAATTGAAATGTTATTACAACCAGCTACTTAGTTTGTATAGCTGATTGGAATTACAAAAATATTGCTAGGGGATTAAAATCAGAAAAATGTTGGTTGATATTTGTTTCCCTCTGGTGCCTGAAGTTTAACTTACAGATTTGATGTTTTCTCATGTGCTAGCTGGTACCTCTGCTTCTTTGTCCTTCCTCATTCATCATCTCATTAATAGCCCCTGTGATGATACCTGGGAAATGCAAATATTTTTGTTTATTTTCCATTATTTCCTAAAGCACATTTTAACATTGTGGGTGCTTGTTTTTTACTCCTTAATTCTATTATTGTTATCATCTCTTCCAGCTGTCAGTATGGTGAACGGTGCAAGTTTCTTCACGTAACTCCACAACATCCAAAGCCTAATGTTTTTGGATTTGGGGTGCAAACCAGCACTCAATTTCAGCGCTCAAATACTCAACAGCAAAAGCTTAATCCTTTTGGATTTGGGGTTCAAGGCAGCTCTCTTCCAAGAGGGGCCAATGATTTTGGATCCAAACAGAACCAGTTCAAGGTTATTTCCTTTCCTTTATTTCTTGCTATCTATGAGATGAATGGTTACTTTTTATTTTTTAGATTTTGTTGTAATAGGTTGCTATGTCTAATGTCAGTGAAGTATGCCGTTTCTATTCAGTGTTACTTGGTGTAAAAACGTTACCATGATTGCGTCTTTTTGCACATAATGTGTCATGTTTTTATTCTTGTTCTAATAATTTTCTTGTGCATCAGCCTTTTGAAAATAAGTGGACCCGTTTCTCCCCCATAAATACTACTGGATCCCAAGCATCACGACAACCTGATAATCTGCCTCTGACAGCTAATCATAAGTGAGTGCTTGATCAATGCTTATACTTCTATGCTTGCAGCTTTATATCTTTGCGATATTTATGATTTTATCTTCTTGACTAGTTATATAAAACACACGTTCAAATGAGATTTTGTGTGAAGATGTACAGATCCTGAGTCTTGTAAACGCCAAATCATTGAAGATTTTGAGCATGAAAGACCGCTATGGAAGCTTACATGTTATGGCCACAGTAAAAGGTATATTTTTCTAACGTTGTCTCTCACAAGCACTTTGAGAAAGTTGGGATTTGATGCTTCCACAGTACATAACTGAAAAGTTTTTGTACAAACCTGGCAAAATAATCTAGGAACAAATTGTACAATGAGCTTATGTTTTTTAGGGTTGGGGTTGGGGTTGGGCGTGGGGGGACTTAGAGTTGTTGGACACAGGGTTCTTGGAGGGAGGGATTGGCGATTTTTCTTTTTGAATATGGCACAAATATGGGCATAGCATGCAAGTTGTTTGTGGCATTCTTTAGCTGCAAGTTATATACTTTTAAGTACATGAAAGTAGTCATTACCTTAAACAATTTATTACTTAAATATGTAAAATAATGCTCCCTTATTTCTTCCCTTTTCTTGTTTTTTTATGAAAGCCAATCAAGTGACAAAGTCGATGTTAGAGGCTCCAGGTGTTTTTTATTTGTGAAATTTCTTGAAGTTCCATGGCTCTTTTAACAGATAACCCAAGCTGACCGTTTTCCTTCCCATTAGCTTGAAGTGTGGCTGTTTTGATCTTGGAGAATAGATCTTGACATCCTTGCTGATCATTTGCCTGGGTGGTTTATAGTTTGAGATAAACTATCAACTATTAAGCTTCTTTCTTTTGCCTAACTAGTTACACGTGCTCTGGTACATTACAGAAACAAACATTAAGGCAAAGCTATCTATATTAACAAAATAAGTTTGACGCAACTTATTAATTGAAGAATTAGTTAAAAACTTAAAATACTCCGAGTACTCGGAACTAATTCAGGGTTTATCAAAATATTGCCTTATATGTCTTAATGTAAAAGGGTGAGCCTTGAACATTATTGTTTAGCCCTCATTTATGACCTTTTTTCATGTTCACTGTATTCTGTTCCTTTCTTGTCATCATCCGAAAATATTAGGAGCACAGCAGCATAAGTAGAAAATTCTTTTGTTTGCAGTTCTCCTTGTGACATCAGTGGTGATGTTAGTTACGAAGAATTGCGAGCAGCAGCTTATGATGATGCAAAGCGTGGGTTGAGCTTGCAGTCAATTGTAAGAAGATAAGACTTGCCACGTTTGTCACCAATATACTTCTAGCGCACTTGCTTTGGACATTATATCTTGTGCAATCTTTGAGATGGACCTTGTGAATGCAGTTGCATTCGGAAATATGTTGCCTGCTGCTAAATCAAAGCAGACAACAAGTTTCAGATGGAAATGAAATTAAAAAATTTGGAACTAACTTCGGATTTTTATTATATGTTCAACTTTTCATATTAACAAATTCTTTCCAGATCAGATTATTTTAGTAATGCATGAAGCAGTAATTTTGAATATATTAGGAAGCTTGAGAACATAGAGCGGACCTTTTGAGATGCAAGTGTAGCACCCAAATCTTGATTACCTCTGGAGTTTTGAAGCCCTTCCTTCAGCTGGTATTGGCTTGCCCCTTTACTAGGTTGGAGCTATGAAGCATACCTTATTCTTTTTTAGGGAAAGGGGAGTCTTTTTCAACGGAACTCACTAAGGTTGACAAGTTGTTGCATTGGGCCTCGGTTTCTGAATCTTGCTTGAAGGATGGATAAACCATTAGTATGTTACACTCGAGGCTGGGGGCAGCTCCAAGTGAAAATGGGCTTGACCCCAAACCTCTTCATAGAAGCTAAACGACCTTCTACTTCTTTGACTTCTTGCCACTTGACCTTTGAATGAGAGGAGCTCTTTCTTTTCAGTTAATTCCTTTTCCCTTTTTCTTTTTGTTGGGGGGAGGGGGTTAGAGGTGAGTCTTCTTTGGAGATGTCCTCAGACTTGGGAATAGGCATACCTCGAGGTGGGGATTGAAACTCGTCTTCATGCACCTTGATATAGAAAATAATGCATTGGTTATAAGGGATTGTAAGCTCCGAAGGGATTTTGTGCTAACAATGGTGACCATGTTGATGAAAGCCCTTCCTAGAAGGGTGTGATAAGTGGTGTTTACATTGATCCCATGGAACTTGGTGGTGGAGCTTACCTACCTCATATTGAAATCAACCCTCACATTCCCTGAAGTGTTTACTTGCCAAAGCTAGTGATGTTGATGGGTTGCCTCACAAGATAGTGTGTTGTGATCCTTGATTCTTACATGGTGGAGTGATGAATCATCTTTGGGATTGTACTCCGTTTATGGACATGGGGTACCACATCCATTCTACGGCCGTAGCTCAACCTTAGAGGGGAACATAGATATGCAGTTGATCCTTGTGGGCTGTGGCATCCTACTAGTGGAAAACATTGGTGTGGTGATGACGTGGTGAAACCACATGGTGGACCTGGATCTCTTACCATAGTTGCATATTATGAAGTTTATAGAATATTAACCACTTAGACTCAATGTTTAGATGGCGCTTGTTCTAGTAACCATGCAAAACAAAAATAATTTACACAAATTTAACTTCCTTTTTGGTAAATTGAGGAAGTCAATGGAACAATTTAGAAATTGTGTTCTAAATTGTCTGAGTATGTACGCTGACCTGTTTGTGATGTCTAAAAGGCCAAGTTTTTTTTGATATTTTTTTTTTCAAAAAAGGACAAAATTTAGATTGTTTGGAATAATGTGACTTTTTGGTTTTTTAGCTTTTTAGATTGTTTCGGATAACTTTTTGTTTTTATGTTTTTTGTTGAAATATCTATTATGCCTTTTTTGCTTTTAAGCTGCAGTGTTTTCGGTCAATCAGTCGGTCAGTCTCTTCTTTTAAGACAAGAAAAAAGCTTATTCACATTCCAAACAATCTAATTTTTATTGTATGAAAAGACAATAATGCCCTAAATAAATGAAAGTCATCTCCTTCTTCAAAAACCAAAAAAGCCAAAAAGTCACCCCAAACACTGCAGCGTAAAAGCTGGTTTTTAGGGAAAAAAAGTGGCAAAAAAGACGGCCCAAACAGGGCTTCTATATTTGATGCTGCCAATGGCCACCTTAGGTTGGAATTTATGTGTAAATATTTCACACATTTAATATTATGAAAATGCAATATTTTTTATGGGTAAATATTCGAGAACATTTTTTTACAGTTGGGGCACTCTGGTTTAGTAGTAAGTGTAGTCCAATGAGATTAGTGCCATGAAGCACAGATACGGTTACAAACACAAACGCATACATTGACACGGTACAAGATAATTTTAAAAAAAATCAAGATATGGACACGATGGAGATACAACAAAAACATAAATATAAATATTATATATTTTTTCATATGTATATGAATATAACTTCTAAAAGCAACTAGAAATTATGAAATACTAATTCAACATAAAAACACCTAAAAGTTACAAGAATATTTTTATTCTTTTCTCAATTTCTATCTTTTAGTTGCTAAATATTACAACTTGACTCTCAAACGACCATTTAAAATTCTGTTCCTGTTACATGCCCTTCCCATGTGTCTTTGGCGTGTTGCCTATCGTGTCCAAGAAAAAATAGTAATAATTAAAAATTAATACGCCATGTAGCATGTCTAACATGCAAAATGGCGTGTCCAATGCATATCAATGTTTGACGCGTGCTAGACAATGCTACGACACGTAAAATGGAATGTTTGTGCTTCACATGATTAAAGATTATGCGGTAGGCAAACGAGAAGGATTTTTTCCTATTTATGTATGAGTTTTTCAAAGGTAAGATATTGCTAACTTGTGTATTTAATAATCCAAATTGAGTGGTGCTAGGAGTGAGAGATTTTCTTTTGTGTATGTAGGTAATTGGTTCAAGGTTGACAGAAATGACTGGAATGTACCAGAATGTCTGGAAATGGTAGGCAGTTGATGGCTCAAGATCACCAGAGGCAAAAGAGGAAAGAGCGGAGGAAACCGAGAGAGAGAGAGAGAGAGAAAGAGAGAGAGAGCAGAGATAAGCTCTAAGGCGAAGAAAATGACGAATGGGCAGTAACCTTTGAAAGAGGGACATGAGCTCCCTTATATTGGGGACACGGAGTTGGAAGGTCACTATTACCAAAGGACAAGTGGATCTTTTCCCTTGGAAGTTGGAATGACAAACTAAACATACCAGCTAAGCCAATTGCTGGTGGAGGCCTCTAATACCTGTTATGGCAAGGGGACGCTTGCTCTGCTCATTGTCAGGCCTCAAAGTAGTTAATGTACTTATTGTGTTTTGAGTCAATGCCCCCCTCGCTCTAAGGTTGGTTAGAGTGGAGCCACCCCGAGGTTGAGGCTTGTCAAGCACTCTGACAAGCCCTTAACTCGAACCTCCTAGCAACAATCCTTTAAAGGTCTCGAACGAGTTATAGGCCATGCTCGCAGCCTAGGTTTTGTTATGGAATCTTGTATTTGGCCAAGCATGAGAGAATGCCGTGTGGTTGGCTCGGAGCAAACTCTCTTCAACGAGTAGAGGGGCTATTTGGAGCCAATCCCTCCTAAGCTAGTGGAGTTGGGTTGGTTCAGAGTCAATCCCTCCTAACCTAGTAAAGTTGGGTACGTTCAAAGCCAACCCTTCCTGGCTAATGGAGTTGGGTTGGGTCAGAGCCAACCCTTGGTAAGGAGAGCGGGATTGACCTGAAGGTGAATTGTTGTTGTACTCACTTGTCCTTGTGCAATTGCTCTCATGATCAAAGAAAGTGCATGTACATGCCCCCTATATTAATTAATGGGAGTTGTATCAAGTGGGATTTGAGCCATTCGAATTTAAACCGGGTGTCTTTTGATCTTTCCCTTTAATGTGACGGAGTCAATGGGACCTTTAACTTGCTTTCTTTTGGAAAGAGGTTGTGACTACACATTATTTCATAAGTATGGTAATAGCTCAAATTCAAAATGCCCCCACCCTAGAAATAAAAGGTAGAAGGCCCCTCATTTGGGATTTGCTTTGGACTTGAGAGCTCTCTACCCTTGCTCCAGATTTCAAGCTTTAACATTTATTTTGAAGTAAAGTTTCAGACTTAAATTCTTTTGGAGTTGTATTTACTCGGAGTCGGAGAGTTTCAGGTCTAGGGCTGTTTGGAGCCAAATCCCACTGAGACAAGGTGTCTCGAGCCCAAGGGGTGTAGGTAAGTTCTCTTGAGCCAGGTTGCCAAGCCAAGATCTTCGAGCCAAGAGTGATTTTAGTGAAGGTCTTTGAGGCTTGAGCAATGAAGTTAGTATGTGGTTCTAAAGTTTTGACTCTTGAGAGCATATCTTGGTTGGGTTTTGAGTCACGAGGCATGCTTATTTGAACAATGGGATTCTTCAAGCATCGATTTTGGATCAAGGCATCATCGAGCTGGGTCTTAGCGAGCGTGGGGTTTGTGAGAAACCTTCAAAACTTGAATTTATGAAGCTCTCGACCATTTTTTATTTCAGTGGAGGCCCAGTGGTACAAGGTTTTGGGTTATCGGAGTTCATCAAGAAAAAAGGAGGCAAGCCAAGGGAAGGCGAGCTGGTCCAACTGCCCCCGATGGCATAAGGTTTTGGGTTTTTGGTTATCAAAATTCATCAAACAAAAAGGAGGCAAACCAAGGGAAGGTGAGTTGGTCCAACTACCATCAGCTGAACAAGGGGTTCCAAGCTTTTGCTTTTTTGGGTACAAGGCCTCAAGAGTAGTCATTCTCAAGCTAAAGAGTTGGGTCGTTTAGCCAAGGAGGTTGGGTAGAGGGATTTGCGATATGAGTTCGGCGTAGTGGATTGATTCAGTTCAAGGGTTTCAAGCCACCTCCACCATGTTAGGGTTTCTTACTTTGTCACTGAGATCATCTATTCGAGCCAAGGATTCTCGTCGAGCTAGAGAGCTAGGTTGGTTCGAAGCCAAGGATTCTCATCGGAGCCAAGGATTCCTAAGCTAGTTGAGTTGAGTTGGTTCGGAGCTAACCCCTCTTGAGCTTATTGAGCTGGGTTGTGTTAGAGACAATCCCTTCGGAGCTAATGGAGTTGGGTTGGGTCAGGGCCAACCCTTCCTGGTTTAGTAGAGTGGGGTTGGCTCGAAGGTGAATGGCTGTACCCACAAGGTGTGTGTGTTTGGGCTTGGGGAAAGTAACCAATAAACAAGGCGCAAAATCATGTGCCCGGCCAGGATTTGTGCCTTTCACCTCCTCAATTGAGAGTGTCTCGAGATACCACTTGTGGGTAAGCAGTGGGATCGCCACCATGTGGCACCTCAGAGAGCTTCCTTCCTACAAGTGAGCTGTCTCAACTCGCCTTGCAACGAGTTAGCCACCTAACTCGACTGCTACGAGCCAGCAGCCTATGTGGTTTGCTCGTTGGGGACAAGCTGGGCAGCTTGCTCTTTGTGAGGCTAGGTGAGATGGCTCACTCACCGTGAGGTGAGATAAGGTGATTTGCATATCTGGGTTGAGCTGGGCAGCTTCTTCATTGGAGAGAGCTCTCCGAGGTGTAGGTGGCAGTGATCCTTCCATATGCCCATACCACTCATTGTAGCAGCTAGTGCCGTTTTTACTAGTAACAAGTATAAGGCCTTTTTGGAGTATTGGCCATCATCATAAAGGGCTGGTTTCATTGTCTCCCAGGAGATAACCCAATGGCTTAGGTTGCATTTGCCCAATAAAGTGACTCAAGTTTGCCTCATTTACTTTCCTATCGAAAAATAACTAGCTTCCTCCAAAATTTTCTGGAACTATATTTTCACGATCGTTATATGACTATTAGAATTATTAATGATGTATCCCTGATAAAGAAATTCAAGTTTTAATATTTCATGCTTATTTTTCAAAAGAGGACTAGCTTCCTTTACATTGTACTGGAACTGTGTTTTCATGATTGTTTTATGATCAGTAAAATTATCAATGATGTTATTTGTACATTTCGATGAATAAGCTGCTGGATATATCTCATTGTCTGACTTATAGATCTCATCTTGATGCAGGTTGAGAGAGAAAGGAGTTTGCTCAACACCAAGTTACTTGAATTTGAAAGCCTACTTCGTAATCCTTATGCAGTTCCACAAAATTCTGCTATTGCTACCCAAAGTGCTTTTCCTGGTGCCACTCCAAGTGTATCTTCATTGACTGCTCAAAATAGCGTCTCTCCTCTTTCAAGTTTCAGTCAACTTGGCACATTATTTAATGCTCCGAGGCAAGTTTTTCTCCTGACATCTTAATTTATATTTTGGTGATCTACTTTCTAATGATGGTATCTGTTGATATGTTGTCCAACTTGCTTGTTCTTAAGTTGCTGCAAAATTTATCCAAACTCCTCTTTCCAAGCATACATTCCTTTTGACCTATGAAGCACGTATACGGATACGGACACATACATGGACACGAACATAGGGCACGACGATTTCAGAAAAATCAGGACACGAAGACGGCAAGAATACAACAAAAAATTATATTTTTTATTTATATATTTGCACCATGCTTATAAACAAAAATAAAAAAATAAAAAAGTAACTTTAATGTAACAGAAAAAAAACCAGTGTTTATGAATAAAACATCCTCAAGCAAGCAAAAAATAATGAAAAAGTAACATTAATGTAACAGAGAAAAACCACTTAATACATAGAAACCACATTCATCTAAATAAGTAGTCATTCAATACATCGTTTTAATAAAACATGAAAACCACATCCGTCAAAATTGGTAATCATCCAAATTATCCAGTACATCATTCTAATAAAAGAAAGCCACTTAAAGCTTCAACCCGATCCAACTTCAACCAAGTCATCACAACCACCATCACCATTACCTTGACTTGTACCTCCATCAACAATAAATATCACAAGCTCCAATTCAGCTTCATGAAGTGAGAGGTTTCCAACATCAAGCATCCCAACATCATCAAAGGAGTCAAAACTTTTCTTTTGCAATGTCCCACATTTTGGTCTTTCCTTGAAAGTTGCGGGTTTCTCACTTATAAAAGGCAGAGATTGCTATGAATGCCGAGCCCTCCGCACACTGGGTTATTATTTTGTTCTTTCTAACCGAATAGACGAATGTGTATTTACTTCAATTCCTCTTAGAACATGAGAGGTGGCGGATTGCATGAGTAGCTTCAAAGCCAAAGATTGAAGTGTTGGTGTAGATGCACCATGAACCACCCATCAACTATGAGGATCCTTATTCCATCAATCTTGTCACATATATTCAAATTATGTTGTCACCTATTTCAAAGTGGTTTACCATCATCAACATCACATATTGGGATTGCTACTAGCACTCAGTATAAGATGACTTTTCCTATCAGTAGCAAACATCAAACAATTAAAGATGAGTTTTTTTTTACACTTAAATTGATTTTCTTTACAATTAAATTGAGCCAACGGAACAAAACAATGACGAAAACATTTTTTTACAATTAAATTCTTTTAAAAAAAAAATTAAATTCAGTTAATGGAACACTGATGGAGAAATTGCTAGGATAAAAAAAAAGGAGATTCTGATGGAGATGCTGGGATATATAGAAAAAGGGAAAAAGCAGAAAAATAAAGAAGAAACTAAAAGGTGGTCGCTGCTGATGGGGAGATGTTGCAATTTAAAAAAGGATATTTCAAAAGAGGGTAAAGTCATTGTTGACTACAGAAAGAGTCGACAGAAACAAAAACCCTGAAAAGAAGAAAGAGGGGAGACCGAGTCCGAGTGGAAGCTGCGGACTGCTGATAGACCCAGAGAGAAAAGAGGCCAAAAAGGGAAGAATCAAGAAATGGAAAAATAGAAGGAAGAGATGTTGCAATTTTTAAAAGGATATTTCAAAAGAGGGCAAAGTCATTGTCGACTACAGAAAGAGTCGACAGAAACAAAAACCCTGAAAAGAAGAAAGAGGGGAGACCGAGTCCAAGTGGAAGCTGCGGACTGCTGATAGACCCAGAGAGAAAAGAAGCCAAGAAGGGAAGAATCAAGAAATAGAAAAATAGAAGAAGAGAGGAGGTGCTTACGTGGAGGTCGATTGGAGGTTGCCGATGGTCAGAAGGAAGAAGAGGAGAGACATAACAGTGTTAGACTTAGAGTTCGATTGGAGGTCGCCGATGGAGGTTGATTGCCGGTGGGTGGCTAGGGCCCAAGGCAGTCAGGCAAGTAGATAGACGGGGAGGATTGTTTATCGTTTTAGGGGTTTTATTTTGCTATTGTTTGCGACATGTCCAATAATGGACGTGTGTCCTATGGTATGTCTGATGTTGTTCCTGCATAAAAAAAATAAAATAAAATAAGGGCATGCTATGTGTTGTGGCCCAGTGTGTCCGAGCCATGTCCGTATCCAACACGTGTCTGATACTCCTACGACACCTATTCTGGTGTGTCTGTGCTTCATAATAGCTGGTAACTGACTTGTTTGTTCGTTTATTTATTTTTATATCTTATTTTTCAGGCCTGCTACTCCACCAAATAATGATTTTGATTCCATCCAAATTTCCAGTCAGACTGCCAGTGTTTTTGGGACAAACATCTCACCATTTGGAATTGCAGGTGCAACTTGAAGGTTATAATTTTACAACACCAGAATGCTAAATGCTTGTATATTGCCTCTTACCCAGTCATGTGGTAGGTTCACTTGGGAGCCAGCCTCATAACCAGTCCTTTGGAACGTTCATGGCCTCCAACACAGCGGGCTTTAGTAACAATGCCCCTAGAGCATCCTCACAAATTGCCAGTTCAGCCAGTGTCCAGGCGCCCATATTTCCAAATGGGCCAAACTCTGCTTCAACAGTAAATGGACAATTATCTGTGAATTTGGACACAATGTAAGTTCTTAAGAAGTAATTATTTATCCCTGACCAAAAAATTCATTACAAAGTTTTGAATTCGAAGTCAATAACAATTGAATACCTTTATCTTGGTAAAGAGCTAAACCAGAATGAAGCCAGCAAGTGCTAATCGCTGCTAATGGATATGATCTTGGATCCAACCTTGAATAGGAACAATTTTCAATATGACTAGAAAAATATGTCAGGTGGACATGAGTACAGTTGTCTGGTATGCAACTGTGTGTCTGATTCAATAAATTTATATGTCCAAGGACGCCGAAATATTCTTGTTTTGTATTTTTTCCTTTTATTTTGTGGGATAAAATGGTATTTACAAGGTGTAATAGGTTATTTCATGCATACTATTAGAGTTTTATAAAATGGTTTTCTTTGTGTATATTGTAACTTTCATAGTACCTATCTTATATGTAAGTCAGTGTGTGATTTTTTGAACCCTAGTTAGAGGCCTGAAAGACGTTCCGAAAATTGTACTATAAAGCTAGGGGCTTCAAAGATGGTCCAGAGTTTAAGTACTTGCTACAGTCATCTCTATCGGTATTACTCGTCCGTTGCTTAGCTCTCTCTCTCTCTCTCTCTCTCTCTCTCCATGCCACTCACTCTCGAATCATTATAACCATTTTCAAGTAGTACTATCATCCAAGGTTTTCAAAAGGGTAACACGAACTGCTCCATCATCATCTGTCATTTCTACCTTTCACTGACTGTGTCAGCACGGCGCTTGTCAGTACGCTATCGCAAAAATCCCATATGCTAAATACCTAAGGAAATCTACCAATGAATTGTTTGTTCTTCTACTTTCATAGTTCCCTTTTTTTCCTGTACTTTTGAAGCCTTAACCCTCTACAACCGGATCTTGTAAAGTCCTTTTACACCCTTTGATATCCTATTTTATGCTCCTAATCGTTTTGCGAACTTCAATTAACAAAGTCCACAATGCCAGTGCAAATTAACCATAAGTTACTGTTCATGGGTGCTAGCCGTAATGGCAGGATTGTCCCAAAATTGTGATTTTCATGCCTGATTAAAACCCTATAACTCTGCCACTCAGAAGCTCCAAATTGCCCTACCTTTAGCAGCATAAAGCTGAATTGGATCAGCCTTTAACAAAGGCCCTTCCACTGTTGCCTACATCAATGTCGTTTGGAACTGGTAGTTGAGTGTTCCTGCAAATGTTTTACTTAGATTCCTAGCCCCTTGAAATTGATTCTTACTCCTAAAAAACTACCACCACTACATCCTCTGAGCACCTTGCCTCCCATCCCAACAGAAAAAAGAAATTTTTTTTTTATAAATGTTATGTCACTCTTCTTACCATGCATTCTTTGAATATGCTCGTTTGTAGGAAATTTTCTATTGAACTGTTAACAATTTATTGTATTCTTGTGATTTATTTTGTTTCATTTTCCCATTTTGCAGTGATAATATGCCAAAGGAAAATGGTGCAGTGGATGATATTTGGTTGAAAGAGGAATGGATTCGTGGAGAGGTAAAGGACTCTTCTTTGGAAGCTTCTCAAGCTTGTGGATGCTCTCTCATCCAAGTCTATGCATGGATTTTTTTTTCTTAAAAAAATCTTTTAAAAAACCTTCATGACAATGATTAGTGCTTGCCCGGTATTTTGTTCAAAATTGATTTAGAACCGTTTCTGTTAATAATTTGGATCCGTGAGTTACATATCATAATTATAACATTTTTGTACCCTTTCAGATTCCAGAAGAACCACCTCCGAATAAATACATCTTCTAGCGTTAATTTAGGGCGAGGGACATAAACCATCGCAAACCGAATACATCCCTTATAGGGATCGGTGAATACTGTCAGCAGCAAACTGCTCTTGGACTGCAATGGACTGGTTTTGTTAAGAAAGTGCCCATCAAAAGTAGTTGCTTGAGTGGTTGAGGTTCCACCAGACTCTAGCTTCGGGCATATGTTGTGAGATGAGGCAAATATGTGCGCCAATGATCTTTAAAGAAGTTTGTAGTATTGCACCAATTTTATCATCACATGCTGTGTAAGAATTTTAGTTCTGTTATTCCTATTTTACCATCCTCCACTTCCTACCTACCTTCCTATTGATTATTCATTGCTCTTGGAACAAGTTTATGGGTTGCTTTAACATGATAATTATTGGTCCATACAGTGGAGTCTTATCACTTTTGTGTTAATATTTTTCCCATTCAGTGAATGTGTAAAGCATTGGTCTAAGAGCGCTGTATAATCACTCATTAGGAATGATTATTTGGTAGTCTCGAAATATGACGTATCATTGTTTACATTGTGATTTTATCCAATAATATACTAAAAAACTTTTTGGGTGGGGCAATATTGGGGGAGTGGGGACCCTGTTGTGATGAAGCCCTAGCAGGTGGTGCTGCGAGTATAAATGAGTTTCATTCGGGATTTTACAATTTGATCGGAATTGTTCATCTTTTTGAATTTGTTGAATGGGTAATTCATGCAAAAAAATTAGGATAACAGTGTCTAATTGAGCTTATTTGTATATGAATTATTTACTAGACGAGTTAAAAATATGCACAATTTCGATCAAATCATGGAAGTTTTGAATGACGTTGACCCACTAATGGAAACATCTTGTTTATTTCTTATTTTAATAGCTAAAGTTTCTATATTTGTCCCGTAAATACCCTCTTTATTAGAGAGTTCTTCAAATAAATCTTGATGTCCCGCAGTTGACAATCATGTATTCCCAACAACGGAGACAAGATGAGAAAAGGTTTGATCCCCTGTGATCTAGTGCATGCTTGTGTTAATGATGGGCGATCCTGATGTGTAGATGATTGATGAACTCAGTCGGGAGTAAAATTCAATGTTAGGATTAACCCGCCGTATGATAACATACATGGACCAGTTAAGATTAAAACTTTATGGTTCTATAAAAAATAGAAACAAGAAGCCTTTTTAATCAAGAGTCAAACGTGAAACTATTTATGTAATTTTTCTTATTTTCTTCTTTGTTTTTTCCTCTAGAAATCAAAGATCTAGATGTAGCTAGAAAAAAAAAAAAACACGTGAGCTTGATTAAAGTTCTCTTTATGGGCATAAATTATTGCCAGGTCTGAGAAATTCTAGTCGAAAAGCAAGAATTAATTAATTATTATTCATTTAGTCCTATTTAGAAGAGTTTAGGATTAGTCCCATTACTTATAATTTTTAAAAACTGAAGTTATATTTTTAAATGTAATTTTGATTATAACAGATCTACCCTTATTGAAGTAATTTGTGGTGAGTTAATTATATTTTTATTTGAAAACTTCAAAATTTCATACCTTTCAATATATAAATCCATTTTATTAAAATTAGTATTTTTGAAACTACTTGTCACTATCTATCAAATAAGATTCATATTGGACATAAAATTATGTAAAAAAAATATAAAAAAAATCGTTACAGACTGAGAAATTTCTCTTATGTGAACTGAAAATTTTCTTAGTTTGAGAAATTTCTCATTTTGCAATCTTTTATTGGATACATAGTAATGGTGTTCAAAATGTGAGAGATTTATATTTGAAAAGGAAAGTGTTCGGTAATTTGTTTGATTTTTAAAAATTGCAAATAAAGTAAAATTTAAAAGAATCACAATTTAAACACTAAAAATTCATTAAATTTCTCAATATGTTGAAATTGATAAATTTCTTGGTTTTGAAATCAAAAAAATTAGTTCTAAAAATAAAAAATGATAGATTTTATTCTTACAACCACTTTTGTACCAACACATCTTACACCAAACTTTACTTCTGTGCACCACCACTTCTTAGTTCTTACACCAAACTTTCCCAAACTCACTTGCGTACCAAACCAAGAATGTCCCTCTCACAACAGTGCACACCAACTCATCCACTAAACCTATTCACCACCATTATCATCCTCTAGCACCACCACACTTGCACACCTCCACCCATTCGCACCGCTAAGCACCATTGCACTCCGCCAGTACCTCATTCCCATCGCACGCCGTGCCACACTGCCTGCACAATTCCTTAAACAATCCCTGCCACAACTCACTCAACTTCTCGTCCGATCGCTGGCAATGCTGCCCTTTTATTCATCTCTTCCCTCTTCTCCCTGAACAGACACTACCCTGAATTAACAACCTGGTTGTATGATCACAAAGATGGAGAAATCAAAGTCTAACATGGGTGTATTTGGAAAACATATGTATATAGGCGCGCTCGGGTGTTTGTGACAGTGATTAGCTACTGATGGTTTGGTGTTGGTTTGAGACTTGGTTCAACTTGACAGTGACAGGCTTGGAGTGGATTTGTTAGGGAAAAGCATCATGTTTGGTTACAAAGGGTGGCTTGGCTCATGTTTTGTTTGGTCACAAGGATGGGAGAAAAGAAAAGAAAACAGAGTGCATTTAATTGTTTGGAATTATAATTTGATTACAAGCGCAAAAGAGTAAAAGGATATTATAATGAAAGGTGTTTGCGGAGAAGGAAGAAAGAATATTATGTGAAACCGCAATTACAAATTTCCTAGTAATTGATTGCTAATTTTATGAAGATTTATTCTATAACTGGCTAGTTATGTCTTGAGATCATTTTCCATATTCATGGCGTAATATGTATTTATATATGGGTGCTATGAAACTGCTACTCATAAATAAAAACACTTCAGGCCACCATAAACCAAATCACGTAAGTTCATTGTCGTTTGTGTTTTCTATAATGGTGTTAAGCCAATAACTCTGACAAGAGAGGTCAACGCAAAAAATAATCACATTGCACAGCATGAACCCAGCCAAATCTTTAAATGAATGTTCTGTTAATCTTATTTATGTTATGGCCATAAAATTTGCACACACCATATATATTTTTCCTTGCTTTTCCCTACTACTTTTACTTTAGCTGTAATATAGAAATATGTATATCACACTGCAAACTCAACTTGCCTAACAAGAACTGCTATAAGGAAAGCTACTAGCCTACTACAAATGTAAAAGTTTCTAACCCAATGAGATGTCACTTTCCCACCTTCACATGAAAACCAGTAGAAGATTTTGGTAGAGGTATCACACATAACAAGGCTAAAGCTGGTTTTGCTGGTGGGGATGGTTTCTTTATTCTCCAAAGCATCATCATCCAAAACGGATTACAATGCACGATATATCATCTTTACTCTTTCTTGACAATGCCTCTGTTGTCAAACACTTGGCTGCTGCTTGTGGATCTCTTATGGATTTCACCATGTCAACCGCCTCTTGGTTCTTCATCACCTGCCAACCAAAGCACGTGAAACAGAAAAGGATACGATGCAATAAGATGTAGCAATGAACAATAAAAGATATGATATGCATTTCCATTGCACCTAACATGGTTGCCAATCAATCAGCACGTGTTGGCTTAATGAAGCTTTATTATTAACTAAGACTTTGATTAGTCCAAGCCAAGCCTGAGCAGTGCCTTAACTTCCAAGCCTGGTTATATTTTGTCAAAATTGACCTTTTCTATGAGCCTATGAAGAGCTTGCTTATGTACACTACCTAACACTCACTACTACCTAAGAACCCTTTTAAAGTAGTGCAACCAAAGTATTATAAAGAAAAGAGAAGCTTGTCTGATTCATCTATTTTTTAATTAGTTCATACACCATTCTATAGAAATAATACTTCACAGCTACAACTACATTTGACATTAATCAAGTTTTTCCAGACAGAGTTCCAGCCCAAGATAAACTGGCATATTCAAGCTTGTTTGATTTTGCTGTGTTCGAGCTTTGCGCATGAACCGCATTGAGCTTATTATGTTGCCTTTAACCCTTAATTTTGCCGAAAAAACATTTTGAAAGTAGATTTTGATGTATTCGAGCTTTGCGCACAAGCCTCATTGAGCTCATCGTGTTGCCTTTTAATCCTTAATTTTGCTGAAAAATCTTTTCTTTTAAACATGATTAGTGCAAATTATTATTATAATAAATATACTCACTTACCAAGAGAAAAGCTTGATTAGTTTCTATAACCGGTTTGCTTTATAATAGCAGAAGTATCCCATTGACACGAAATGTATTTCAGCAAGTCACATATGCTGATTTCAGTGCCTTCAAGCTCTGTTAATTAAGCATGTAGTATATGCCAGTATGTATGGATTCC